>APFE031037361.1:2909-127532 GCA_000404065.3 Pinus taeda | reverse complement strand
GCAAAGGAGATCATTTGGCTTGGGTATGCTTTTGGGTTGAATATCTTAAGATCTGAAATATTGGGTTATTGTTTCAAAAGCTCGATCTATATGAAAGTGAAGTGGAAAGCGAATCTATGAAGGGTGATCTCTCAAGCGCTACAGCTGCGGAAGTGCGGAGGCGCCACAGGAGACACCACAGAGGCGCCACAGAAGGCGCAATGCCGAGACGCCACAGAGGCGCCACAGAAGGCGCAGTGCGGAGGCGCCACAGAAGGCGCAGTGTGGAGACGCCATAGAAGGCGCAATGCGGAGGCGCCACAGAAGGCGCAGTGCTGAGATGCCATAGAGGCGCCACAGAAGGCGCAGTGAGAAGGCACCACAGAAGGCGCAGTACGGAGACGCCACAGAAGGCGCAGTGCGGAGACGCCACAGAGGCGCCATAGAAGGCGCAGTGCGGAGACACCACAGAGGCGCCACAGACGGCGTAGTGCGGAGGCGCCACAGAAGGCGCAGTGTAAAGGTGCCACAGAAGGCGCAGTGCGGAGACGCCACGGAGGCACCACAGAAGGCGCAGTGTAGAGACGCCACAGAGGCGCCACAGAAGGCGCAGTGCAAAGGCGCAGTGCGGAGGTGCGCGGCACCACAGAAGGCGCAGCTGCAGAGGTGCGCGATGCCACAGAAGGCGCAGCTGCAGAGGTGCGCGGTGCCACAGAAGGTGAAGTGCGTAGCGACGCAGGCCAGAGAAAAGGAAATTGTGTATCTGTCTTAAGATCTTTTGTTGACTAATTTTTTTGTTGATAAGGTGTTCTGGGTTTAGTTTACTGTTATTGTGGATCTGGTTATCTGGGTGACTTACTGGTACTTGATGATCATTTGATGTTTATGGATCCAGTTTGAAAATTTATGAAAAGTGGTCCTTGAAAGAAAAGAAGTAGGGGGTAGTAGCTCCCTTTCCATGAGAGACTGGAAAAAGAGAGAGAGATGTAGCTCTCTGCAGGTTGCAGCCTGCGTACTGGTAAAGGACTGCACCAGTACAAGACCATTGTAAAAGGAGTTTCTAATTTGAAAGAAGATAGAGCCATATTGCAGCAGGTGGTTTTCACCCACATTGGGTTTCCACCTTATATCTGGTGTTCTTTGATGTGACTGTCTGATTTTCTTGTTCATGCTCATTATTTATGGTATTGGTATGCAAAAATAATTCATAAATAAGAAAGATTTGGTAAAAGAATTAGATAATACTGATTCCCCCCCCCCCCCTCTCAGTATTATTGTCAACAGAGTCATGGCAGAGAGTGATATAGTTCGCTCTTGGGATGACACATGGGGATTCAGAGAGGGTTTCATCATATGGGGAGGCATACATTCTCTATTGCTGCATAGGTTCGGAGTTAGATTTGGATGGGTAGGCCTTGGCGCCATGAAAATGCCCAGGTAGTATGTGTCTTACCTCTTTCAGTATTCCACCATCGAGTTCCAGGAGAGGAGGATATTGTCTGTGCATGATGGGGAGTATGACATAGTCAGAGTAGCGCAACATCAGCATAGTGGCACCACTCTGGGACTAGCAGGGAACTGGGGCATCAAAACTCTTCACAGCTCAATAACCTTTAGGGATGCGCTGGCTACTATAGGGAGAGATCATATAGATCTTCCATTGGGCTTTATCGAGTCACTGATGGAGCAGGGGACTTTTGGTACTTGCACAGGGCATGATAGGGAGTGGAGCGAGGGGAGATTCATGTTGGACAGGGTGGCCTGGGATCCTGGTATTAAAGGATTCTTTCATATCAAAACAATGTTGAGGTCAGGGACAATTTAGTGGCACATCTCGGACCCTAGCACATGTTTTAGTGACAATAGGGAGTAAGAGTTAGAGAGGATGCTCGTTCAGGCATTGCTTGAGGACAAGCAATTTTTGGTGCATTGGAGGAGCTTGCCGAATGAGTATGCTACTTGGGAGGGCGAGCACATACTTGAGCATCCAGCACTGAAGTTGCTTGGGAACAAGTAACATTTGGGAGGGGAGGATTGTAATGCCCCTTCCTAAATTAATTTGGAACAAGACTAATTATTGCATTTTGGGGCCATTTTTGGCTGCCTGACAATTCCACTTGGACCCCCACCATTGCTTCTTTTAGTTTTTTAGTTTCCTTAATTGTAGCATAGTTTACTACTTTAGCAGTTTTTCAGGTCCTAAACTTCTGCAGTCGTTTTGAGGCACTAAACGACATTTTTTTGCAAATCTACCGCCAACGATTTGTTGTCTAAAATCATCTTTTTTGTCGTAGTCCTATGAGAGATGTTTTCAATGGGCTATCATGCGCGTCAAACGGAGATAATATGACCAAGTCATGACCCCGGGAAGTTGGTTGTCCAACTCACCCCAATAGGGCCCATAAACCCTTGGTGTTACATCTCCTCGGGTTAGGGTTTTCTCTTGTTAATCAATAATAAAAAGGCCCTTAAGCCTCATTGTAAGGCAATTTAGAGGCATGTAGCTGCCACATCTCTTCTCAGAGATAAGTTACCATTGCCCTAGCTAGTTTATTTCCATTCCTGTTTGTAAGAATATTTCAGTATTTTACATTAATGAAATGAAGTATTATTTCATTACATCTTTATGTTTATGGTTATCTCTATAATTTTTTGCGTTCCTATTTAAATCTGGATTAGTGGTATCAAAGAGGTCTGCTTTTTTTCTCTTTTTTTCTTTGCATGTCCCCAACGAGGTCGGGATATAAAGAGTTAGGGCTTGAACTGGTCGAAGCTTTGCAAGACCAGCCTCGTAAATCCCGACGGCCTCCCATTGCGGATGAAAAGAAATACGAGGGGGTAGGATATCCTATCAAAATCTTGCTCGAAGAAGCCCTCAAGCAACAAAGGAACGTGATGATGGACAGCTTTGCCCAAATCCTTCAGCAACTACCCAAGGGTGACGCATTGGCTTCCAACAGCTACTCTGGAAACGCCACACCATTTAAGGTACAAGTTAATTTTGAAATCCCCATATTCGAGGGTCAGATAGACGCAGATGTCATCAATAAATGGTTAAATCTACTAGAGTGTTATTTTTTTGTTCATGATTTTTCCAATCGGGAAAAGATTATTTTCGCTCTTCTCAAAGTAGCCCCCCACATCAAGGATTGGTGGGAAACCTACTACGAGCAAAAGGATGAAAGTACAGGCTCACTATTTTTAGCTGCACCCACTTGGAATTCATTCCAGAATGCCATCAAGGAGTAATACTACACTGTTGGAAGCTATGAGGATCAATACATAAAGTGGACCACGCTGCGTCAAGGAAGGGACCAAGACGTGTCGGAGTTTACCAATATTTTCCATACCCTTCACACGAAGTTGGGTATCAAGGATACAGAGTAGCATTTGGTACTCAAATATCGCAGTTGCATGCACAAGTACATCCAGGAAGAAATAGAATTCTTGAACATCTCCTCGCTTGGCACGGCATATCCATATGTCGTCAAGGTCGAGCAAAATTTTAAACAGAAGAAGCGAGACTTTGGATCTGCGAATCTGAAGCAAGGGAAAGGTGCCCCCAAACTGTAGAACAAAGGACAAAGCCAAAGCGGGGCGGCCCAAGACAACCCACCAAACCTGCAAGCAAAGAACAATGCCACGAAGCCAAAAAAGGACATAGGAAAGTGGTGTGAGTTCCATAAGAGCTCCACTCACAACACAAGTGAGTGTCGGGCCAAGCAGTCACTAGTGGCTGAACTAAAGGTTTCAAAATCAGATGCATGTTCCGACTCTAAGTCAAAACTCAACAAGGGGAATGACAAAGGGAAGTAGATTATCGATGCAGAGCCCAACACCATTTTTGCCACCACGAATATCCAGAAGGAGGAACCTGAAGATCCAGAGGAGGAGGAGCATCTCTTCCACTCCCAGATGTAAAGGGATCCCCACTACAGTTCATTGTTGACAGAGGGAGCCAAAAGAACCTCATTTCGGCAAAGGTTGTGAAGCGGCTAGGCTTACCGATCACAACACATCCACAACCGTACACCATTGGGTGGCTTCACCAAGGACGGGATCTTCACGTGAGCCCAGCAGTGTCGCCTTCCATACAACATCAAGCCCTTCACGGATGAGGTATTGTGTGACATTGCTCCCCTTGAAGTTTGTGATGTATTATTAGGACAACCATACTTGTGGAAGTGACATGTTGTGTATGAATCAAGGCCCCGTGTTCTTATTGTTACTTTGGGAAATAAGTTGTACAGGATACCAGAGGTAGCACCGCCTATCGCCATCTCTTTGGTTACTACAAAATAATTCAATAAGCTCATTTCCAAAACTGGGAAATTTGTTTTCATAATGATACGCCCTCAAGGAAAGAAGAAGACGGTGGCCACGACCTCCAGATAGGGCCCCTTCGCACGACAACTACAAATGGACAAGGTCGTGGAGGAGTACAAGGACATCTTCACCTCATTCGTAGGGGTTCCTTTACACTGTTAGGTCAAGCACTCCATCGATCTGACCCCAGGTGCACCGTTGCCCAATGGACCAATCTATCGGTGCTCCATTTTGGAGAACAATGAAATCAAGAGGCAGATTCAGGAGTTGTTGCAAAAAGGTCACATCCGTTCGATTTCATCGCCCTGTGGGAGCCCGATCGTGTTGGTACAAAAGAAAGATGGGACTTGGAGACTCTGTATTGACTATTGGGCGCTAAACAAGATCATTGTCCGTAATAGGTACCCAATCCCACAGATTGATGACCTCCTGGACCAACTGAAGGGGGGAAAATATTTTAGCAAGTTCGATTTGAAGTCAGGATATCACCAGGTACCAATCGAACCCTCCGATGTGTGGAAGACTGTCTTCAAAGCCAAGGAGGGCCTTTTCGAATGGTTGGTTATGCCTTTCAGATTGACGAATGCTCCTGCAACCTTCACGAGGCTAATGGATGACATCTTGCGGCCATTCACCAGCTCATTTGTAGTGGTATACTTGCATGAAATCCTGATCTTCAGCCAGAGTTGAGAAGAGAACCTCCACCACATCCGACAGATTCTCCAAACACTGCAACAACACAAGTTATGTGCCAGTTTGGAGAAATGCACTTTTGGCATGACCTAGGTTCAATATCTGGGATATATTATTGATGAACAGGGGGTGCATGTGGATCGAGCCAAGATCCAAGTCATTTGGGATTTTCCATCTCCAACCACTCTAACAGAGCTTCGCAGCTTTCTAGGTCTTGCCAACTTCTACCGCAGGTTCATGTTTGGATTTTCTCATATCACTTGGCCCTTGAGTCAAGTCACCAAGGGAGGAGCGAAAGAAAAAATCTTTTGGTCTGAATCTCAACAAAAGGCATTCACAGAGTTGAAAGATCGCCTTTGCTCAGCACCAGTGCTCGCATTACCAGACTTGCAACAACCATTTGTGGTCGAGACAGATGCCTTTGACTATGCTATAGGGGTAGTCCTTACTCAACACGGGCATCAAGTGGCATATCAAAATGAGACACTTTCAGACACAGCCCGAAAGTATCCCACTTATGACAAAGAGATGTATTCCATTGTGCAGGCCTGCTGACAATGGAAGCATTACATTTTGGGGAAGGAAACGGTCATCCACATAGACCACTGACCCATGTAGTTCATACAGACCCAAGGGAAATTGTAGAATGATCGCCATTAGAAGTGGTCCACATACCTACAACAATTCCATTTGAATATCAAGTATAAGAAGGGCAACACCAATAATGTTGCAGATTGCCTCAGCCGACCACCGATCATGGCGTTAACCACCGTGTTCAACTCTTGTGGGCACAAGACTTCTGATTGGCCACTTCTCTACAAAAGCGACCCAGATTCAGCCACACATACCAGACACTCTTGGAGGGTCAGCATGTTCCATATTTTCACCTCCAGGATGCCCTCTTATGCCACCTGGGTCACCTTTGTGTTTCTTCAAGTGAGCGCACCAAGATGATTTGGGAAGAACACTATAGTCAGGCTATTGGGCATTTCGAGGTCGAGAAAATAGTGGCAGTACTACAAAAGTATTTCTATTGGTCGAATCTTCGACAAGATGTCGGGAAGTACATGCACTACCTGCGCAATTGCCAAACCGACCATTAATAAGCAAAGCCTCTATACCCCGCTGCCTACCCCTAGTCGACCTTGGGAATCCATCTCCATGGATTATATGTCAAGCAATCCTTCCACTAAGCATGGAAATGACTGTTTTTTTGTGGTCGTCGACAGGTTCTCGAAGATGGCCATTATCGCGGCCTGCAAGAAGAAAATTACAGTAGAAGCCACTGCTAAACTCTTCTTTGAACAAGTGTGGGTACACTTTGGGATCCAACAATCTATCATCTCAGATCGGGATAGAAGGTTCCTCAGTACATTTTGGTCCAATGTTTGGTCGATGTTGGACACCAAACTCACGAAGTCCACAACCTTCCATCCTCAAACTGATGGCCAGACAGAGGTTGTCAACAGAATGATCATACACATTCTGCGCATGTACAGCTCAAAGCATTCACGCACATGGGATGAGAGCCTCCCCTATGTTCAACACAGCTACAACCGGGCTCTCCACAGCTCAACTGGCCACAACCCTTTTCAGGTGGACTTGGGATTCCATCCACTATGTCCCATTTATGTGGCCATGCCATTTGCAGCTACTCACGTAGATTCGACTCATGTCCAATCCGAAACAAATAAGGAAAACAGCTTCATTGAGCACATCCAACATATTCGCCAGCAGTTCCATGACATTCTGGAGAAATCAAATGCCAAGTACAAGCAGTGACATGATCAACATTGGGTGCCACACAGGTTTCAAGTGGGCGACAAAGTTTGGTTGCATTTGCAAAAGGAACGCCTTACCGAAGCCTATCGGAAACTCAGACCACTCCAATATGGTCCTTATACCATTACGAAGGCTATGGGAGACAATTCATTTAAGCTCAGCATTCCCCCATTCCTTGGCCTGCACCGAGTGTTCAATGTGGATTGCCTTCGGCCATACTTTCCACCATTACTAGGCACATTCGACATTACAGAACAGCTCACACCCAAAAAGTTAAATCCAGATTGCATGGAACAAGCTGCAACTAATCAGATCATGGACAAATGGATCAAGCACACTCGCCAGCAGAATATCCAACTGTATCGAGTTATCAAATCAGGCCAACTCCTTCACCAAGGCAAGTGGCTCACCAGGGACCAAGTTCAGCAGAAGTTCCCTCATCTCATGGAAGAACTCAATGCAGTGGGGACCATTGCTTCCTAAGGGGGGAGGAATGATCCAGGTGGATATTGGTGGCCACCCACCAATCCCACTTGGACCCCCACCATTGCTTCTTTCAGTTTTTTGATTTCCTTAATTATAGCACAGTTTACTATTTTTAGCAGTTTTTTAGGTCCTAAACTTCTAGAGCCATTTTGAGGCCCTAAACGACGTTTTTTTGGAAATATACCCCTAGCAATTTTTTGTTTAAAATTGTCTTTTCCGTCATAGTCCTTGGAGAGACATTTCCAACGAGCTATCATGCGCGTCAAATGAAGATAATATGACCAAGTCGTGACGCGGGAAGTTGGCTATCCAACTCACCCCAACGAGGCCCATAAACTCTTGGTGTTACATCTCCTCGGGTTAGGGTTTTGGTTGTTTAGTGTTTTCTCTTATTGATCAATAATAAAAAGGCCCTTGAGCCTCATTTTAAGGCATTTCAGAGGCATGTAGCTACCACATCTCTTCTCATAGATAAGCTACCATCACCCTATCTAGTTTATTTCCATTCCTATTTGTAAGCATATTTCAATATTTTACATAATTGAAATGAAGGATTATTTCCACTGCATCTCTGTGTTTATGGTTATCTCTGTAATTTGTTGTGTTCCTGTTTAAATTTGGATCAAGTTCTCCACAAAATCTATATAAGGAAGGTAGCTCTCCTCATTTCATTCATCTTATTGGAGTATACCGATTTCTCTTTGGTTGCTCGAGTTGCTTAGCCAAGTCACTGGATGTTTAGCACGAGTTCTTTAGGCGAAGAGCTCACCCTTTCTTTGGGGGACTTCGACTGCCACCCTAGGAAGGTTTTCTTCATTTCTTCAGGAGAAGGATCACATTGTGATTCCCAGCAATAGCATTCCCTTCCAGGTTGTGCATATTACTAGGGGACACAGTGGAGAGGAGGCTGAGTTCATTGGTGGTGCTTAACAATGGAGATTTGATGTGAGATTCTCCGAAGAGGAGGCTAGGGAGGATTCTCAGAGCATCTAGGAGAATTTGGGAACTGATTGAGCTTATGGCTTGGCAATGTGACTTTCGCACTACCTGGGCCAGCATAAAGGCCATGTGTGTGAGCTGATTTGGTGGGTAGAGTATCAATCCTTGAGGCCGATCTTTGTCATGGAGGTTAAAGGAGATATTTGGAGTGGTGTTTGCTTCCATTTTAGATTACTTTGTGGTCATTCCTTGCAGGTCGTATTTGTGGAGTTGTTTGGAGGGCGTGGGCCATAGAGGAGGTTGAATTTGGGAGGTCAACATCTAGCCAAACCATTTATGGGTTTTCGACAAGGATCCTGTATATAAAGTTTCAAAAAAATTTGAGCACCGGAAGTGGGGTTTTTAGCCATATCGTTGCAGGAGACAATGCAGAATTGTTGGGGATTGCACAGTGCCTTTGGGGATCAATTTTGGGAGGTCAAAATCGGGCCAAACCATTTATGCGTTTTTGTGGTTTTTGGTGAAGGAGCTTGAGGCTGAATTCATAGCATTTTCTGAGCAGAAAAAGTGGAGTTTATTGCAGTTCCTTTCCAACTAGTAGTGTAGTTTTCTAGGCAGCACAAAGCATTAGAGGAGCAGCCATTTCCAGCATTTGAGATCATTGTATTATCACCTAGGTTCTATCACGCTTTCCATTGAGGCAAGCTCAGGTTTATTCCTCCATACTATTGTACTTGTTCCATTGATTAATAAAATGGCTCAACTGGTTATTACTTATGGAGTTTTATGAGCATTTGTTGATTGTTTAAAATTTATGTGTTGTAAATCATTTTTGCTTTGCATATCATTGTTTATTTAAGTTTGTAACATTACAGTGGTATTAGAGCATGATCTTGGCCCAGCTGTGGGAAACTAACCAAAAGATCATGGAAGCTTTGGGTATGAGTGCACAATGACGGGTGAAACCGGAGACAAACCCATGGCTCAAGGAAAATCTAGTATGCAAAAATTTTGGGGTAGAATTCATTGATACGATGAGCGGTTGGCCCAGTTGAGGAGGGTGACAGACCAAACCCATTCTCACCCTTACAATAGAGATGTTAGAGGTGATCAGGTCGTGGGGGTGCAACCATCTACATCATGTGGGGAAAGTTGACCAAATCAGGGCACCAATTTTTTTAAAAGGAGCAGGCAGAACAAAGGCAGTTAGAGGGTGAGACCAGGGGGCACTTTCGCTAGTGGAGAGCTAGCTTTAGATATCAGGAGCCTGAGGAGGAGGTTAAGCATGATGCTGAGAGCCCATAGGATGGTGAGGAGAGCATCGATATACCCAGTGTGTCACAAGAGTCACCTTTATTAGAGACCTCTTTGATAGCCCCAGTTAACACCTTGGTGGAGAAGATAGAGCCTACACACATAGAGCCATCTGTTGAGGAGGAACCACCCATGGACGAGAGGCCAATTGTTGTTGAGGTACCTGGAGCTGTGACCGATTTTACAAGCGATAGATGCCCACGAAAGTTCCAGTAGTTTTAGGACGACCTTATAGCATTAAAAAGGAAGGTCGCATTAGTGCGTGAGGCTATTTTGCAGCAGAACGAGAAGTTGGAGGGCATGAGAGCGTTTTTTGTTGAGTCCATGGCCAAATTGAATCACATTGGGGAGCATTTGGATTCCCTACTGGTGTAGCTAGAGTGCACGTTGGGGCGTGAGATCAGCCCTCTTCAGGCATACGTAGACGACGTTGACAACACTGTTAGGTTACCTTGGCCCATTGGATAGAGGGTGACATAGATATCTATTCAGATTGTATGTATTGACCAAGATAGCGAGATGAGACGACCTGAGTTGCACAGAGTGCAATGCCCACATGTTGGGGTTGTTCTATGTGTTATGGTTAAATTCTTATGTATAAAAAAATCCTAATTAGTTCAACTTCCATTGCAGGAATTGTCATCATTGTTCTTCTTCCTTCCAATTGTTAATGATATAAAACTTGTCCTTGACAAAAATATCCTTCTCGATCCCGGGGTGATCAAAATAAGAGTGAACTTGGGGGAAAACTTCACTTCTTCATCTATCACATTAAGTTCAATGATGCCATGGTTAAATTCTTATATATAAACAAATACTACTTAGTTTGATTTCTTTTGCAGGTATTGTCATTGTTGTTGTTCTTCTTCCTTCCAATAGTTAATGATATAAAAATTTCCCTTGAAACCAATTTTCAATTTGTCACACATCATAACTTAACTGACCTTGTGCCTATCTAATATTACATGTATTCTTCAACCATATCAAATCTTTCTAATGCAATTCAACTTTGTGAAGTAAACCTTGTCATTTGCATACTCTTGTTTCTCATAATAGAGGTTGAGTTTCCTAGGATACACATCAAGTCACAAAGTGCCCATGTAACAATCATAGGTTGGAATTTCCACTTTAGTCTCCAATTTTAGAGAAGTTCCCAAATTTAATAATGGAAAAGGCATGTGACTCTTCCTAATTCAACCAGCTCACAAGGACTCTTTGACATATATCTAGCTACAATGTTCCATGACAAGAGTAGTTAAAGTCTGCAACATATTATCGCTATCAGCCATTTGAATTTCCAAGTTCCCATTTTTCCATTGAGCAGAAACTCCTTACTCAAGTACTCAAGTCAGCAATTCATTTTGGACATCCTCCTTTGTCTTAATTGTTCTTAAAGGAATTCTTTACCATAAAATTGTCAGCCTACAACCAAAATAATGCTCTAGTACCAAATTTTATCAAGAATGGTAATACCCTTCTGGAATTAACACAATCACAACATAAATTTTAGTAGTTAACTAAATAGATAGTCTTACAATATGGCATGTGTTGATGTACATGATTATGTCACTAGTAAACCGCAAATTCTCATTGAAAAAGTAAAACCTACAATAATACTTATGTAGTAATAGCCGTATTCAACCTATATACCTCCTTCACAATATCATTAGGGGAAAAAATAATCTAGCTATAGGAAGACAAAGTACATATGTGTGTTTTCGTGTGTGTGGGAGAGAGAGAGTGTATTTTCATGTGAGAGAAAGAGAAAGAGTGTATTTTCATGTATGTGAGAGAGAGCGTGTGTATTTCCCACATTCATCTATATAACCTTTTATACTACAATAATTTGTATAAATTCACATAGATTGATAAGTTCATGGAATACTATCAATATCAATTATTTCAATTGTTGAGATTTCACATGCCAATTTGTTGGACAATCCAACTACCCCAGTGTGCTTTATGTTGTTTTAGTGTGTCATTTATAATAATGTTAGCACATCAAGTAGTATGACAAAATAATAGCGATGTCAAATTTCTTATACATGACCTAAACTATAGGGAACTAAAACACATCATTATCTCCACTATAAACTACAAAATAAATTTAGCATTGCAATATATGACATGGATTAATTATTTTGCGCTATTCCACATATTTAATATAACTATGAACATGCATGTCCATACTTGAAAAAAATATGGCTAAGAAAATTTAAGAGAAACCATAAACATGCAAAGGAAAATGTTTCCATTGTATATATGATTAATTGGAATTCTAACAATTGATGATTTAAGCAAGGGTGTAAATACATTATGAGAGGATAAATCAAATTCTACACTACTGGCCCTTTCGGCAAGAACCCACGTAGTCCAGGCTACAGTCTCACCCAAAGCAGTATGGGGGATGTAAGAACCAGGTTTCTGCATCCATAGATGATTGTGATGTCTTCCTGCACCCTAGATCTTCCTTGCGCGGATCTATCCTTTGTTAGAGCTTGGACCCTAAAACTAGATCTAATCACCTCCAATCCTTCGCGAAACAGGTCTACTATATTATTAAGGCCCAAAAGATAACGATCAGCTAAGTTCGCGCACATAATTAGGTCTTCTAGATTTTTTGGGATCTAGATGTGCCATCGCACAGAACTATGTCTCTAATCAGAATCTAAGTCAAAGTAACTCTAAACCTTCGTGAATCTTATGTGATCGTATTATTAAGTGCAAATGCGTTCCATTAACCCAGTTCGCGTGGATACAAGACATTAATTCACATGAAACAATAATCAATGCAACAAACAGATAATAGATAATCAAATAACAGATAAATGCAAGTATCCCACTTCAAATCAATCTTTATTACTTAGAATTATTCAATACATACTCAACTACGTTGCGCACATAGCTGCAGGGGTCCGTGCACTTAGTTGCGAACTCTACCTAGGCCTCATGCACACTAAGCTACAGGAACCTTTCCTTCTCTACCTAAGCGCAGGAAGCAAAGCCTTCTTGCCTTAGCTCTCGCCTCAGACAACAAAACTCTTTAATGCACCCAATTCTTTATCCCCAAACTTACTTCTAAGACTCGATAAGACTCAACTATTTATAACTTTCTTAATACAATACCATGGCCCCCGGCTCATGGGTGAGTCTTCAAAACTGACCAAAAATAAGGGACTAAGGCCCCTTTGACTCTATCTATATGTGCGCTCCACGTCCACATTTTGTGGAGACTTTACATCTTTTACAAAATTATTTACAAAAATGACTAAGTTTAATTCAATTCTACCCCTGGGAACCCCACCCCAACATTTCTAAATGTTGCTAATCCAATAGGTCATCAATGTGTAACAATTGATATAGGTTCTTAATCAAAATTACATTAAGAAGTTTGACAATCCATGGATATTCTCCATGTGTAATTCTTATTTCAAATTGAAATCAACACCAACCCATATGGTGACTAACTAATATATGCACCCTTTAGGTAATGAATTTTTAATTTATTGTTGCTCTCCTCGTCCTCCAACAATGAAGTTCCATGCACATGCATCATCTCACTTAATAGAGAAACTCAATGCTATGGTTCATATTATGTTCAACCACTATACAATGAAGCATACCTCGTGATTCTTAGAATTAACTTTCAATAACATTGTAGTAAATAATCCCACTACTTATGCTCATATGATTTTCCTATCATGCTAAAACTTAATGAGCAAAGTCTTAAAAATTTTGAGCACATCTATGGCTAGAAAAAAAATCAAAATTTCCTTGATGTCTTCACAAGTCTCTAGACTTCAATGACTAATAACAAAGTTAAAGGTGTTAGAATTTTTTGTTGTAACCCAATAGGCTTGTCCATCTTGAAATAAAGTTAAAGCTATTAGAACTTTTTGTTGTAACCAAATAGGCTTGTCCATCTTGAAATCATTTGTAAGTTCATGTAGATTACATTGTAATCCCATAAGTATGGGGTATCAAAATATAAAAATAACACCAAATTTATAGGTAACACATCAAACACTATTTCATTTATATATCTATTGAGATGACAAAGTTCACCTTCCATTGCATCAGGTACAAACAAATATCTATTCTTTCTAAAACGACCTATGCATAGAAATCTGGTGATAGAATTGCAATTGCTCGAGAAATTTAATCTAAATCAAGAGACATAATTCTACTCTACTACTCTACGGAAATTAATTCACAATTTAGAACAACATTTGCAAACATGCATCAATCACATACACAAGTACATAAATGTATCTAGGGGAAACCAACTGGTAAAAAACCCCCTAAGCTTGTTTGCATTAATCAATTGAATAGAGAAACTATTACAATTGTATGCTCACTCTAAGAAACACTTGCAAGTGAATAACTTTTCTCTCTGCTGAGGGAGAAGCTATGACCCAGAATTAGTCAATTTATACCCCCACTTGAGCTCCTATTTCCTTGCATAAATTTTGAGAAAATTATCCCCATTCTTTAGGAATTTCCTACAAATTGATTGCACAATTCCCAATTTGATCATGATTACATGCAACACATGTACACTCAACACTAGTTTACAATTGATGTTACATTGCCTTGGAATCTCCACCACAATTGAGAAATTCAAACTCCTTGCATGCATCATCTATTTTGGGTTGATTGATCAGTTAACAGGATGATCTCTGAGTTAGACTATTGTCCCACTACACAACTAACCTCCAACTAGTTCTACTAACTGTTAGAACTAGTTTTGCTGAGTGCAATTGGAAATAACTGAACTGAATTGCTATAAATTAGAAATCAACACATGCAAACTGAACTCCAATCCCACTAACTCAAATTTACTGAGATAACTAAATGACATAAGCCATGTCACCTCAGTTAACTACCTCCAAGTTGTATGTTGATGTGGAAATTTCGAATTTTCTCAATTTGACCAAGGCTAAGTCAAATTGAGCATTTCTTGCTACACTTCTCAACACTCCCTCTTAGTAAGAAATGTATTTCCAACTATCCCTATCCTGCACCTGTGGAATTTGAACTTCCCTCTTGACAAATCCTTTGTCAAGATGTCAACATCTTGTTCCTCAGTCGGAATGTATTGTAGCAACATTATCCTCATTTGCACACAGTCCCATAAATGATGATACCAAATATCTATATGCTTGGATTGATCATGAAATATCAAATTCTTAGAGAGCTAAATGCAACTCTAATTATCACAATAGATCAAAGTTGGATCCATCTCCTGACCAAACAATCCCACATGTACCTTTCTCATCCAGATCGCATCGCATGCTGCTTGACTTATGTCCATGTATTCAACTTCTGTTGAACTAAGTGCCATAGACCTCTACTTCCTGCTATACCAAGAAATTGTTGCAAAATCAACACTAAAAATTCCACCTGATGTACTCTTTTGTTTGGATGGAATCCCTACCAAATCTGCATTTGTGAAGCCATACAACTTCACTCCCTTTGTCTATTTGTACCATAATCCATACTAGGTAGTGCCTCTGAGGTACTGTAAAACATGCTTTGTTGTCTTCCAATATAATTTGGTCAGCCTAACCATAACTTGGTTCAGCTGGTTGAATGCAGAGCACATATATGGTTGTGTGTTCACAAGATACATCAATGAACCCACTAGATAGCGGTAAATGGTAGCATCAACCTCTTCACTTGAAGTTGCATTCTCCTTCCTCCAGTTGGTCGCTAGAGGTGTCTCCATGGGCTTACAAATCTGCATGCAAAATATTTGTAGTTTCTTGGTGGCATACTTTCCTTAAGACACAAACAATTCCCCATCACCTTTCCATACTTCCATCCTAAGGAAGTAGTGCATGAGACCCATGTCTTTCATTTCAAATTCCTTTCCAAGGTCCTCCTTGCAAGAGCTGATCAACTGCTCATCACCTATCAATATTAAATCATCAACATATAAAACAATTATAAGAAATTTACCTTCTACCAAAATATTATAAAGTTTCACATCTACTTCACTTTTGGTGAATCCTAATCCAATGAGATAACTATCAATTCGAGGTGCTTGTTTGATACCGTAAAATGCTCACTTGAGTCTACACACATGAGACTCCTGATCAAATGTCTCAAAACATTATGGTTTCTCGATGTACACTTCCTCCTCATCAACACCATTGAGGAATGTTTTTTTTTTGCATCCATCTATTGGATCTTCCACCCCATCTACGCAGCTAGTGAAAGAATTGATCTAATGGATGAATACCTTTCTAAGGGAGCAAATGTTTCCTCATAGTTAATTCCACCAACTTAATAGAATATTTTTTCCACAAATATGGACTTATACTTCTCTATGACTATGTTTGTTGCATGCTTAACCTTGAAGATCCATCTCGAAGCCATAACTGATTTATCTGCCAGTCTTGGGACCACTTCCAAAACACTATTCTTTATGATGGATTCATAGTTTTCCACCATTGCGTCAATCCAAAATGGTTTCTCAATTGCTTCCTCAAAACAATATGGCTCAGTCTCTATAAGCTCAGTCATCAGATCCATGTAGTCAGTTTACCTCTCAGGTGACTTCCTTTGCCTGCACAAATTTGAAGGAGCTCCAACACTCTCCCTCACACCCTGCACCAATCTATCAACCTCTCTAGTTCTCTTTCTATCTTCTCTAGATGGTTCTACTTGAGTGGATGTCTCCACTCTACCTCCTCTCTGCTCCTCCGTTTGTGGTTTCTCCACAACTTCCTGAGGCTCCTCCTTTGGAGCTAAAAGCTCCTCTTCTGGTGGGATTTGTAGCTTCCTCTCAAGAGATAATCTCATTTCTTTCTCCTCATCAAACATTACATCCCTTCGCACAAATGTCATTTTGAGGGAAGGTAAGTACACCCCACAATTGTGTGGAGTTTCTGTGTAACCCACAAAAACTCCCAACTCTATTGTTGGCTCTAGTTTCTTCCTCAAATTTTTGGAGACATGGCAGTAAACAGAGGCTCCAAAAATTATGAAATGAGACACATATTGCTTTCTCCTTGAGAAAGCCTCCTCCGGTGTAATCATACTAAGAATCTGAAGAGGACTCTGGTTCTACAAGTAGACTTCTATATTACATGCCTCTTCCCACAAATGCAATGGAAGGCCTTGGTCATGTAGCATATCTCTCGTAATTCCCACAATCCTATGGTTCTTTCTCTCATCTACCCCATTCTGTTGTGGGTTGTGGGGAGTTGTTAGTTCTCTTCGAATTCCTTCTTTGGCACAAAATTCCTTGAAGTCATTCGAAACATTCTCACCTCCATAATCGCTCCTGAGAACATTCACCTTCTTTCCATTCTCTTTCTCAACTAGTGCCTAAAATTATACAAATGTTGAGAATGTATCATCCTTCTTCCACATGAAGAAGATCCAACACTATATTGAGAAATCATTAATAAAAATAACATAGTATTTATGTTTAGCAATGGAGGTTATCAAGAAGGGTCCACAAACATCAGAGTGTAATCTCTCCAAGAATGCATTTGCTTTGTTGTCTCGATAACGGAATGTGGATTTTACATACTTCCCCAAGGTACAACCCTTGCAGACATCTTGCTTCTCAAGTGATCCTTTAGGGAGGCTAGTGGTTATTTGTTGCATAATTTTAAGGGCGCAATGGTGCAAATGACCAAGTATTTTGTGCAAGAGTTCACCAACATCTTGAATCTACACTTTCTCTACCTTACTTCTTAATGCAACACATTCTTCCACATCAAGTTTGTATAGATTCTTCACATTAACCCTGGTCTACTTCACCTGCTTAGTGGCTATGTGTCTCATAAAGGCTTTCCCCTTACCGAAGATTACATCATAGCCACGGTCTTCCACAAAGATGAGGTTATTCTTCAGGCCTAGTACAAACATGACATATTTGAGGTGAAGAGGGGATATTGACTCCCTCTTAAAGGTTATTTCACCAACCCTGGTAGCATTGTACCTTTTGTTGTCCCCAAGATCAATATGCATATGGATGTATTTCTCCTCCAAGTCACTAAAAAACTCTCTACACCATGTCATATGAAACGAAACACCTAACTCCAAGTATCACACACTCCCCATCAAAGTGTTGGCCATGCATGTGATCAGGGTGAAGTCTAGCTCAAACTATGAAGCAAATGCTTCACCTCCTACTCCCCTAGGTTTATTCCCAGACTTCTTGTGTGGACACTTTGTAACATAGACCTGTATTCATAATAATTGAAGAATTTTATTTTGGACAGGTCTTTATTCTTGTCCCCTTGGCTAGATTCTAGTTTGGTTTGAGATTTCTTCCCTTTACCCTTCTTTCCCTTTCCAAGCAATGCAATTTTTTCTTCATCCGCTCCCTTGAATGAAAACCCATCTCTGGTATTTCACATGATTTCTTCTTGTACCAAATCAGACCATAATAAATCCCAATTTGGTAATTTATCCATCCCATTCACTGATTCCTAGTAGATATGTCAGGATTTGGTAAGGCCTAGAAGAGCTAGGACCACCATGTCACCTTCTATAACATTCTCCCAAACCCCTCCAAGCTCATCCCGAACTTGTCTAAATATGGAGAGATACTACGGAATAGTATAATTCTTCTACATCTTAATGTTTCAAAGTTTGTATTTGAGGGCCAATTTTCTATAGTCACTATTATTCTCAAATAGCTCAATTAATGTCTTCCACCATGTAAAAGGAGTTTCTTTCCCATGGAGACTTGAGACCAATGGTATTTGACTCCCTCCAAAATTATTCTCCTCGCCTTGGCTACATCTTTCTTCCAATGGGCTAGGTTCTGGGCATCAACCGATCATGGTTTTGGAATGTTTGTCTTGACATAATCCAACAAGCCATTATCATCAAGCACTGCCTCCATGTGATCCTTCCATGAATCAAAATTTGAGTTGTTTCCAAGGCATACTCTAATCTCAGTCCATTGAAGGCCAATGCCCCAACTCTGAAGAAATCTTATTACATTGAAGCTGCAAATTCAAAATTTTGGAGTAACAAACTCGAGATTCTTGTTCTAATGTGAATCCTACTCTAATACCATGTAGAAATTTGGTGATAGAATTGCAACTACTAAAGAAATTTAATCTAAAGCAAGAGACACAATTCTACTCTACTGTTATGCGAAAATTAATTTACAGTTTAGAACAACATTCACAAACATGCATCAATCGCATACATAAGTACACAAACGTATCTAGAGGAAACCAACTGGTAAAAAAAACCTTAATCCTATTTGCATTAATCAATTTAACAGATAAATTATTACAATTGCATGCTCACTCTCAGCAATATCTGCAAGTGAATAATTATTCTCTCTATTGAGTGAGAAGCTCTGACTCAGAATAAGTCAAATTTCCCCTCACCTGAGCTCCTATTTCCTTGCGCAAATGATGAGGAAATTAGCCCCTATTATTTAGGAATTTCCTCCAAATTGATTTCACAATTCCCAAGGATTGATCATTGATTTCATGCAACACTCGTACACTCAACACTCAACACTACTTTACAACTGATGTTACATTTCCTTGGAATCTCCACCATAGCTAAGAAATTCGAATTTCTTGCAAGAATGATCCATTTTTGGTTGTTTGATAAATTAACAGGATGATCTCTGAGTTAGACTATTATCCCACTACACAACTAACCTCCAACTAGTCTTATTAACTGTTAGAACTAGTTTAACTATGTACAACTAGAAATAACTGAATTGGATTGTTATAAATTAGCAATCAACACATGTAAACTGAACTTCAAGCCCTCTAACTCGAATTGAGATAACTGAGTGACAAGAGCCGTATCACCTCAGTTAACCACCTCCAAGTTGTTTGTTGATGTGGAAATTTCAAAATTTCTCAATTTGACCAAGGCTAAGTCAAATTGATCCTTTCTTGCTACACTTCTCAACACTATGGAGTAGGTTTTAGAATGCACCACTTTGCGAAAATCATTCTCCTTAACAACCAAATTCCAATATTAAATCTTAGTGGTTGCCAACTTTGAATATTTCAATGACAAAATTTGAATGTTAATGAGGAATAAGAGGCTTTCACACTCTATGTGAGTTACTAGGATGAAAACTAATGTAAACTTAGCCAATAAGAACAAAAAAAGACCACCTTCAATTGTATAGTGAGGAATTGATACTTCTTTTCTCCTAATTTAATTGTGTTGAGTTTTAACTCTTATATACATGAGACCTACAACAAACTCATTTTGATTCCCTACATGTTTCAATAATTATAGAAAGTAATGTTCCTTTTTTATGTAATATTTTATGTCCATCCATCAATGATTTGCAGAAAAGTTGATACTCCTTTTCTCCTAATTTAATTGTGTCAAGTTTTGACTCTTATATACATGAGACCTACACCAAACTCATTTTGAATTCCATACATGTTTCAATAATTGTAGAAAGGAATGTTATTTTTTGGTGCAATATTATGTCCATCCATCAATGATTTAGAGAAAAGCATATGTGACATAATTGCACTAAATAACTTCCACAAGCTACCTTTAACAATGATCTTCTTCAATAGATAGAAGTTCAAGTCAACACCATCGTTAGCTTCTTCTAATTAGTTTCTAACTCTAATTAAATTACATTGTGACTCTTGAGTTCTATAATACAATGTCAAACATCTCAAATTGTTCTTAAAGGAATTCTTTACCATAAAATTGTCAACCTACAACCAAAATAATGCTCTAATACCAAATTTTATCAAGAATGAGAATACCATTGTGGAATTAACACAATCACAACATAAATTTTAGTAGTTGACTAAATAGATAGTCTTACAATATGGCATGTGTTGATGTACATGATTATGTCACTAGTAAACCCCAAATTCTCATTGACAAAATAAAACCTACAATAATACTTTTGTAGTAATATCCATATTCATCCAATATACCTCCTTCATAATGTCATTAGGGGCATAAATAATCTAGCTATGGGAAGACAAAGTGCATTTATGTGTTTTCCTGTGTGTGGGAGAGAGAGAATGTGTATTTTAGTGTGTGTGAGAGAGAGTGTGTGTATTTTCATGCATGTGTGAAAGAGAGACTATTTCCCACATACATCTATATAATCTTTTATACTACAATGATTTGTATAAATTCACATAAATTGATAGGTTCATGGAAGACTATCAATCTCAATTATTTCAAATGTTGAGATTTCACATGTCATTTCACATGCCAATTTGTTGGACAATCCAACCACCCCAGTATGCTTTCTGTTGTTTGAGTATGTCATTTATAATGAAGTTAGCGCACAAAGTAATATGACAAATAATAACAATACCAAATTTCTTATACATGACCTAAACTATAGGAAATTAAAACACATCATTATCTCCACTCTAAACTACAAAATAAATTTAGCATTGCAATATATAACATGGATTAATTATTTTGAAGTATTCCACATATTTAATATAACTAAGAATATACATATCCATACTTAGAAAAATTATGGCAGATAAAATTTAAGAGAAAACATAAACATGCAAAGGAAATAATGTTTCCATTGTATATATTATTAATTGCAATTCTAAACAATTCATGATTCAAGCATGAGTGTAAATACATTATGATAGGGTAAATCAAATTCTACACAATGTTGCTTCGTGTAAGCATTGTGAGGGAAAAAAATCATGCTACGAAAGATGTTGGTTCCCTCGTAGAGGTGAAGATAAAAGAAGACCATCTATATTTCTAAGGAGAATCTGGATAAATTTACACGATGAGAAATAGGAATTTGTGATAAAATGAAATATAACTACATCCAAAAGTTCAAGAAACCCTAGAAGAGTAAGATTGTGGATATGGATTAAGGTAACACTGAAGATGTGAAATCCAAACCTCAAAAGAGGACCATTTATAGCTAGACAAGCTTTGTGTATGACGTAATATTTTGTAAAATGACCATACTTTATTATCCTTAATGGGAGCCCCCATAATTTGCATCACGTGTCAAACTAAACATAAGCTTGAATGGTGGCCCTCATAAGGTGGTTCTTATATCCAACTCAAATGACCATACTTTATTATCCTTAATGGGAGGCCTTATAATTCGCATCTCATGTTTCAAACTAAACATATGCTTAAGGTGTTTCTTATGTACGACTCAAAAGTGGTGTACACTGTATGTCAAATTAAACATTAAAGGGGAATAAGTAGGTATAAGTTTCGTAGTATTATGTTGTTATAATTTTAGTACTATTATGTTTTGTATTATACATTGATCTTATTACGCGTATAATTTCCAATATGTAAAAGTATTTTAAAGTTAGGTATTTCTGGTGTGTTTATTCTTTCTAGCAAAAGGATAAACTAATCCTGTGGTCCGGGGATTTCTAACATGGTATCAAAGTCACTTTGAAGATAAGTTGGGTTATATTTTTTCACAAGTTTTAGCTCTAGGTGGGAGCTATGAGTTTGTTGCAAGAAGCAACAATATTTCCAAGAAAGTTGGCTAGGCATGGAGAAAAATGTTCAGACAAGGAGATGTGGATTATTGTGGCTCGGGGTGGTAGAATGGGAGTTTTGGTGGACTGGTGGAGAACTCAATGCACAACAGTATGTTCATACCATTGATGGATTTCATTGACTTGTCAAATTTAGTTGCAACAACTCAGTTGCCTTGGTAAGTAGTGCTTTGGCCTCGACGATGTAGGTTCATTTAGATTGCAATTTGTTGAGTCTTGTGAGATCTCATCTTCATTAGGTTGCAAAGTTGCACATCTCACAATGGAGCCATGTGCATATGAGGTGTATGACCTAAGAGGATGATGACACTTGCAGGTTTGAGTTGAAGTACTCTAGAGTGGACTAGGCCAAGTGTTCAACTGCAGCTCGGGATTGACCTTGAAAAGGCATGCGTTCAGTTGCAGCGCTTTCCGAGAGGGAAAGTCAAGTGAGCCAAGGGAAGATTGTGTAGGCTCAAAGGGAATTTGGCTTGAGAGATGTTAGAAAATCAAAAAGGCGGAAAGATTCTCTTATATTGATAATTAATGGTGATATCCTTGTGGACTTATTATCTTCTCTTTATGTTCTTCTTTTATCTTTGTTTCATCAAGAAATCATCAAACAAAACATGAACATCAACGAAACCAGATGTAGGCACTCAACCAGGGCTAAAACCCCTCTATAGTGGAAAACCCAGTCAAACTATTCTATTAGTAAATCAAATTGAGATAGACCAATACCTTAGACCCAAAAGACCTTCCTCCTTCACCAAGTCAGCCTTCCAAGATGATTCAACAAACTTCAGTGGTCTCTTCTTGTCCAACAACTTCAATCCAAAAACAATCCATAATTTCAACCCCCAACTACTTTAGAATTTTGGCCCAACTATAATATTGCAATTTCAACCCTTCTAGCAACCCAACAACTTTACACGTGTGAGACAAGGAGAGAGAAAATTCGACTTCTTATGCTGGACAAAGATTTCCTTTTCTTTTTCTAGGGTTTCCTTCCTCTTCCTTGAATTTCACACCCTTTTCTACATCCAACAACTATAGATTGAAATTGTTGTGGATGTTCTCCAAATGAGTTGAGATGTTGTCCTTTTGTAGTGGTTGTGTGAGGTCGAATTCCCTTGATGAGGCCGACTTGTCCTTCTTTGAGTCTAACTTGATGGAGGAGGCCTAAATGACCTATTTTGCATAAAAACAAATTTCTTTCTTGATTGATAAAGCCCAAGAAGGGTATTTTACAGTATGACATGGATAATGACACTTGTACCCCATAAGCCAAAAATGTAGGATTTTACTGAAGAAACATTGACCCAAGCATGAAACCCATGCTTTAATTAGTCAATTTTTTTTATAATAAAATTTATTTTTCTTTCTTTTGACAAATACATTACATCATGACTCAAATACAATTATGAATATTAACACTAGTTACATTTTTCAACGCTTCCTCTTAACTAGGGAGGTATTCATAATTACATCTATATATAGACTATCTTTGGTTTTTCTCTGTCTACTGGCCCAATTGAGCACAAGGTGTTGGTTATCAAAATTGAGTGGCGACGTTGGCCACCCTTTTCGAATTTCAGTGCATATGAGGCTCGGGCCTAACAAATATTCTTTCTTGCCCTTGTTTTATGTAATGGTGTCAGTTTCTCAAAACTTGTGTAACCACCTAGCCTTCGAGCAGACGGTCTCGTCCTAGACTATCGCTTGGCATGTTCGGTTGACAGTCTGTAATTTGATTGACTGATTGCTAATCCAAATGGCCAGTCCTTCCCCTGGTGCTGGTTCGTCTAGAAATAGGTGTCAGGGCCGCACTCAGAAGTTGGGCAATTGGGGTGGTCGAGGTTCTTCCTCCGCTCTGTCACCAAAGAGAAGTGGGTGCAAATCAAATGTTCTGATTATCAATGAGGTGGCCAAGGAATATGATATAGGTACCCCAGCTCAGGGAAAACAAATGATCTCAACATGGGAAGCATAACTAAATCAGCGAGCAAAAGTTGAAGTGCAGTTAGAAGACTAACGAGTCCTAGTTCCCAATCCAGGACACACTTGTGGTTGTACCACCTATTATAAACAAATTGTTCATCTCTACTAGCTAATGAAAATGATTGTGGCCATAGCTATTATGACCTCCCCTGCAAGCTCTATCAAATCTGCTCCAGGTTTCCAGGAAATTAAGAAAGAATTTCAACTTATCCAATTTCAAATTCAACAGCAGAATGTTCTTCTTGGTCATATTGGGAAGCACATTTTGTGCCTTCCCCAATTGTAATTACCAAGATCCAGTGCTAAGGACCTAGCTCCTATGGAGTCCTCTGATGAGTAGTAGTTAGTTTAGATGTAACAACTCCTTATTTTGCTTATTTTTCTAATGTATATGTCGATTAGTAGTATCTATTATATTTTGTTAGATGAAAATTGGTTTACAAACATTCAGTCATATAAGGATTTGTTTGATAGACTTAAGTTATTGATATTTTGGATGGCATACAATGTTGTTCGGTGGCCAACAGACCTAGTTTCCCAATGGGCATGTTGAGGCCACTAAACGTCTTTCATGGATGTAACCTGCTTTTTTAAAATGAATGAATGAAAAGGTCCTACCAAGCTTACAAACAAAAAAATACAATATTAAGTTGAATTAACATTATTTTAGTTGATTTAATTTTATTAACAAAAGATATTTTATATTATTCAATTATTATTTTCTAAATTATATAAATGAATTTAATATATATTATATTAAAATTTCTTGTGAAATTAGAATTTATATTGTTAAATAATATAAAATACACGACATAACTTTTTCAAAATGAAAAAATGTCATAAACATTATCTATAAGAGCAAGATTGCATGGTTAAATTCTAGAAAATATTTCCAATTTACCTTTAAATCCCTCACGGTATTGGAAATAAATTTCCATATATTTTCAACTCTCTAATAAGCTTTCATTATATTATAAGTGATTGGACACTTTCACAATTATTCATATTGTTGTTGGAGATTTCTGGAATAGAACTGTGTAATATTTGTGATTCGTCAAATATTTCTGATGGTAGCTCCATCCATCATCAAGGACTAAAGAGATTTCATTACATTTTCAACATTCTCTTCAACTAAGTACAATATTATCTTGAATTAAGATTATTTTAATTGATTTAATTTTATTGACAATATTATCTTAGATTATTTAATAGATATATATATATATATATATGTGAAAAAATAAAATTTCATCTCAATATTGTAAACTTTCACCATAAAATCGCAATTCTTGGAAACAACTTAAATTTCAAATAAATAAATAAATAACAACAACAAAAACAAAAACCTAATCTCATTAATAAAACTATAATCATTGAAAATAAAGCAACTTAAATAAATTTACACGAAGCCTTCTATTGATACCCAACCCTATTTATAAGAAAGATATTTGAAAAGCTAAGGCCACCTGTCTTCAAAAAAGCAATAGACTATTTACAAGTATTTAAAAGGTAAGGCAGCAAAATGTCAAAATCAAATCTTTTTTAATATAGCCTCCAATGCACTACTACTAGATGGTTCTTTGTTATGTCACTACCCTTTGGGCAGTGATATATAGCTTCGGTGCAAATGTATTAATCGATCTCACTACAACAAATTAAAAAATAATAATAATAATAAATAAATAAATAATAATAATAATAATAATAATACGTTCTCTGCATAGTTTAACTTTGGGTTTTGGGGTTTCCAAGGTGGTGACGTTGGCACGCCACCACCACCATGGCTCCAATCCCGAACGCATAGCGTCAACATTTTTGGTATTGGATGTAACCTATGTTTCCAACCTCTGTTTGTATTAAATGTGTGGTTCTATGGGCAAGACAGTGAGGCTATGGATGATGATGTGCTTCATCATTAGGATATTGAATGTAGCATCCAAGAGAAGCTACGTGGGTCTGCACACTTTATTCTTATTTCCATGAATTGTAAACTTTTTGTCCTAAATTTATCTCTGAACTCATTGTGAGGCAATCAAGGTTTGTTTGCACAAGATCAATGGCAGAGCCAGTGGTAAACGACTCCAAAACCTCTGAAAATCAATCATCCATCAATATGGAACCCATGGAAATCCAGGCATAAGTTTCTTTGATTGAAACCCCAATGGACGATGGTCTTCTGGGAAATGTTCTGAGAACTTGAATTTGAGAACAGAGGCATCATCGTCTTCTTTGTCTATTGCTCTTGAAAAAATCTTGTTGCTATATTCATCTTCGTTGCCTCTTTTTTATAAAAGATTGTTGTCGAGCAAGCTTAACGTTGAAGCTCTCGTGTTTGTTCCTAGAGTGCAAGTTGTCGTTCACGTCAAAGGATCTCCGCCAAGATTTATTGAGCAGGAAGTCTCAGCGTCCGAGGCGAAGAGTGTGGATTGTGCTATTTACAAGTATGGTACATTTTGTTGAGATGAATGTCTAGAGAATATGTGATTTCATATTTTTTCTGTTTTTTAAATATAACTATTTTTCAATACAAGTTATATAGAGCTCAAAATTTTTATAATTTCCAAATTTCTATGTTATTTTATTAATTGAAAATTTTAGTTTTTAAAATACAATGGGAAATCATAAGTTTTTTCTCACATGACTTGAATACAATTTTATAAAATCATATTAAAAAAAAAAAATCAATTTAGAATAATTTTAAAATAGTGTTGTTTTGTTTTATAAGATATAGATAATTTTTATTTAAATTGAAATTAAAAGATATAGTTTTTTTTTTTTTTTTATTCAAAATTATATATATATATATATATATATATATATATATTGATTGAAAATGAGAAATACATTTTTATGTGCCTCAAATATATTATAGATATAAAATAGACGTAATTAAAACTAGTTTGGTAAGAAAATGCAATTGAAGTGATTGGACACTTTCACAGTTATTCATATTGTTGTTGGAGATTTCTGGAATAGAACTATGTAATATTTGTGATTTGTCAAATGTTTATGATGGTAGCTCCATCCATCATCAAGGACTAAAGAGCTTTCATTATATTTTCAACATTCTCTTCAACTAAGTACAATATTATCTTGAATTAAGATTATTTTAATTGATTTAATATTATTGACAATATTATCTTAGATTATTTAATATATATATATATATATATATATATATGAAAAATAAAAATATCATCTCAATATTGTAAACTTTCACCATAAAATTGTAATTCTTGGAAACAACTTAAATTTCAAATAAATAAATAAAAAATAACAACAACAAAAACAAAAACCTAATCTCATTAATAAAACTATAATCATTGAAAATAAAGCAACTTAAATAAATTTTACACAAAGCCTTCTATTAATACCCAACCCTATTTATAGGAAAAATATTTGAAAAGCTAAGGCCACATGTCTTCAAAAAAACAATAGACTATTTACAAGTATTTAAAAGGTAAGCCAGCAAAATGTCAAAATCAAATCTTTTTTTAACATAGCCTCCAATGCACTACTACTAGATGGTCCTTTGTTATGTCACTGCCCTTTGGGTAGTGATATATAGCTTCGGTGAAAATGTATTAATTGATCTCTATACAACAAATTAAAAAAAAATATGTTCTCTGCATAGTTTAACTTTCAGTTTTGGGGTTTCCAAGGTGGTGACGTTGGTACGCCGCCACCACCATGGCTCCAGTCCCAAACGCATAGTGTCAACATTGTTGGTATTGGATGTAACCTCTGTTTCCAGCCTCTGTTTGTATTGAATGCATGGTTCTACGAGCGAGACAGTGAGGCTGTGGATGATGATGTGCTTCATCTTTAGAATATTGAATTTAGCGTCCAAGAGAATCTACGCAGGTCTACACACTTTATTCTTATTTCCATGAATTGTAAAATTGTTCTCCTAAATTTTTCTCTGAACTCATTGTGAGGCAATCAAAGTTTGTTTGCACAAGATCAATGGCAGAGCCAATGGTAGACGACTCCAAAACCTCTTAAAATCAATCATCCATCGATATGGAACCCATGGAAATTCAAGCAGAAGTTTCTTCGATTGAAACCCCAATTGACGATGGTCTTCTGGGGAAATGTTCTAAGAACTTGAATGTCAGAACAGAGGCGTCATCGTCTTCTTTGTCGATTTCTCTTGAAAAAATCTCGTTGTCGTATTCATCTTTGTTGGCTCTTTTTATAAAATCTTGTTGTCGAGCAAGCTTAACGTTGAAGCTCTCGTGTTTGTTCCCAAACCACAAGGTTTCGTTCACATCGAAGGATCAATTCCGCCAAGATTTATTGAACATCCATTTCCAAAGTAGTTTTTTGAGCAAGAAGTCTCAGCATCCGAGGCGGAGAGTGTGGCTTGTGCTATTTACATGTTTGGTACATTACGTTGAGATTAATGTCTAGAGAATATGTGATTTCAGTTTTTTTTTCCGTTTTTTAGATATAACTATTTTCAATACAAGTTATGTAAAGTTCAAAATTTTCAGAATTTCCAAATTTCTATGTTATTTTATTAATTGAAATTTTTAGTTTTTAAAATACAATCGGAAATCATAAGTTTTTTCTCGCATGACTTGAATACAGTTTTTATAAAAATCATATTAAAAAAAATCAATTTAGAATAATTTTAAAATAATATTGTTTTTGTTTTTGTTTTATAAGATATAGATAATTTATATATAATTTGAAATTAAAGATATAGTTTCTTTTTCTTTTTTATTCAAATATATATATATATATTGAAAATGAGAAATACATTTGTATGTGCCTCAAATATATTATAGATATAAAATAGATGTAATCAAAACTACTTTGGTAAGAAAATGCAATTAAAGTGATTGGACACTTTCAGAGTTATTCATATTGTTGTTGGAGATTTTTGGAATAGAATTGTGTAATATTTGTGATTCATCAAATGTTTCTGATGGTAGCTCCATCCATCATCAAGGACTAAAGGACTTTCATTATATTTTCAACATTCTCTTCAACTAAGTACAATATTATCTTTGTAATTCCCCACTTAAATCTTATCATGCAAATTTTATTAATGTTTACAAAATATTGAGAAATATTGGTGAATACCTTCATTTGGAAACTATAAATTTATTTACTAATACAACATTCATTATTTCTATTTTATTCAAATTCCCAACTTGCCTTCTCAAATTGAATCTTAGGTAGGATATGGTCTCCTTCCATTATTTCAAAATATATATATATATATATATTTATATATATATATATATATATATATATATATCTCACATTCCCAAATGTACTCTCACATTTACTTAGGAGAAGACATGGTGCTCTCCATTTAATTACATCTCACATTACCAAATGTACTCTCACATTTACTAAGGAGAAGACATGGTCCTCTATCTTTAATTACATCTCACATTCCCAAATGTAGTCTCACATTTACTTGGGATAAGACATGGTCTTCTCCATCTAATTATCAATATATATATTCATTTCACATTCCCAAATGTACTCTCATATTTACTTGGGAGAAGACATAGTCCTCTCCCATTAATTTCTCAATTTTATATTCATATCACATTTCCAAATGTACTCCCAGATTTACTTAAGAGAATAGAAGTCAACTGTAAGGATGGAGGAGAAGTTAATGATATTTTTGAGAGGTAGTTGAGGTGGAGAAGAGAGGGAGTGTATAAAAGGAAATGAGGAAGGGAGAAAATGGCATGTGGGGTCTTGCTTTGATTTTGGAGTTGGTTGTGATCTGGGTTGGCTGTGATTTTTGGATACCTAAGGAACCTGTGGAGGTTTCTTGGGTTAGTTGTGAGGAGGGAAATATTGTTTATCTTGGTCTGGATTATTCATTTTGGACACACTACATCTGGTTGGACTTGGGCTTGGAGGGCTAGGGAAACTATGGAGGTTTCCTGGGCTAGGAATTATTTCCTAGTTGGCTGGGAGGTAAATCCAGTTGGTAGTCGAGAGGAGCGTTTCAGCAAGAGCAGTAGCTCAAGGGCATCTCCAGCGACCGATACAGGTATTCCTCTGCGCATAAGTTACTCATGTAAATTATTGAAATGAAATGTTCACTATAAGTTGTGAGGATTAGAATGTAAATGGTAAATTTTCATTGTTTAAATGTCTTATAAGAAAGTAAATTATTGTCTCTTATTGTATTTAATTTCCAGAGAAAATAGATCTATTAGAAGACCCTAGGATAGGGCCTTACACGTGGTATCAGAGCCAGGTTCAACTCTTCGGAAATTTATAAGCCCTATGCACTTGCTTCAACATACTAAAATTCTTTGCTAACAGAAATTTAATAACCAACTCGGGAGTAAATTTAATTCCCTTGAAGATTTTTTCTCCATATCCTGCTTAACCAGGTTGATCCCATTCTAGAAGCGGTCAAAGACTACTTCTGTTTCTTTGTCCAAATGGAAGTCCTTCTTGTTTAAGATTGTTAAATTGCTTATGGCTACATTAAGAATAGATAGTAGCATATCTTCTTGTTTTGTCTACTCAAAACTACCCAGACCTTCAAAGTCCAGCATGACATAAATGTGTTTCTCTGCTGCTCTCACAGTCGTCCACCCTCCATAGGTACACCTTCCACCTGCCACATCCAAAAGACACCCTAACAAGTGGTTTAACAAATAAGATTTCACATTGCTTTGTTTACCCATAGATGATATGACCATAATCTCGCCCTCCCAGTTACTAAGAACTGTTTCATAAATGCCAAAAGTTATCAAATTTGTCAGAGATAAACAGTCTGTATAACTTAGTTCCAATGGCATCTGAAACCCATCCTTGAGAGCAAGCAGTCCATTGTTTTCTACGCGAGCTATTTAGATAGGAACAAGGCACACAAGCCTGCAAATCCATGTTCCCATAGCCTTGGTTACCAAGCTGTTAGATGAACTGAATCCCCAAATATCCATGGTTCAAATCTTTTCACATCAATTCGAATCTCTATATTTGAGAAATATTTACCTTTTTCCTTCTCCAATTTTTGAAGAAGAGTTCTCAAGGCATTCTTACAGGCATCCTCATTACTTTTTGTATCAATGCCTGTAGTGCTTAATATTACATTGATAAAAACAGTCTTCTTATCTTCAGAGAAGAATGCGGGACTGGTTGCAAACTTATCAAAAATATGGTATATATACTCTAATTGGGGACAAGATCCAGAAATTCTTGTTTCTTTGGGCACTTGAACTACCTTGTTTTTTGTACTTCCCATTGCTTGCAATTGAACAACTTCCTTTGCAGAAATCATTTTCAATATGTGGGAAGAAATGCTATAAGGAACTGATGCACTAAAGAAAACAAGATGACTCTGTGATCCAAAATTCAGATCCTCAGTCATTGTGTCAATACTAGTTGATTTATTGTATCTTGATAAGTCCTGAGGGATAATCTAAAGGAATTTATCATTAAAAATGTCTGATTGAAAAGTCTTGTTTCTGAGTTATGACTCGTGATCCTTAAAGAATACATCAAGGGTATATTCAACAAAGTCGAAGTAAGGTTTGGGAATGTTGGAACCTCACCAATATGAATGAGAGAAAGGAGGACTATATTTTGATCTACCACCTACTTCTGACATCATCCCAGAAAAACCAACACCAATGGCATCAAATTCTGTAATGCTCACATTCCACTGAATTTTTTCGGTGATACAAAAAAAAAAAAAAAATTATCTGCCTGTGTGATGAAGATTGATTCTATAGAAGAAAAAACAACAGTTTCAAAATTTGTATTGTTGCCAATATTTTCATCAGAAACCATGGATTTATCATGAAAAATCATGTCTTTTTCATCTGTGGATAGTGAATACCCTGAATCATATCTACGAATGATATTTCCAGTCTTGGCATCAATAAGAAATGTTTTCATTCTTTTAGATCCAAGAATAAGTAATCCATCTGGTGAGGTAAGAGGTGTATTATCAACAACTTCTTTGGTGTCTTTGGAAGATATTGTGCCCCATAATTTTTATCAAAGAAATCCAAGTTCCAGTCTTTTCCTAAAAAAAAAAAAAAAAAAAGAGAAAAAAAGGTCTCCTATTCACAACTGTGTAACCTATTTCAAACTCTCCACCAACGGCAACTGTGGAATTGTCATCATTTTTGTCATAAGAGAATGTTTGGTGAGATGCAAGTGAACAGCCAAATGAAAATGACCAAACAATATTTCCATATTCTGTATCCATCACATATATAATATGTGGAACAGGAATTACTTTATTTGCATCTTTCCCATAAGTTTGCATTTACATCTGGATTTGTTTTACCAATTGTTACTGCACCTTCGGAGATAAGTGGTAATGTATCAACCAAAGAAACAGCCCTGCTGACATGAATAGAGAGAATGTCACTGTGCATCTGCACCCCCTGAACCATGGTAGCTACATTCATGCTATCACCTGTAGTTGCATCTAATGTCAAAGTTCTACCTACTTGTATAGAATTAATCACACCTTGAATCTTTTGTAATGAATGTTTCACCTAATTGATTTTCGTGATGGCCATCTAGAAATTCCATGGTGCCAAAATACATTCTTCAATGTGGTTGGACATACTCCCATGCTCATTACAGCATCTGGATTTTGTAGGGCTTTTGAAAAAAAAATATTCTTGAAGAAGGTGATAATTAACTCTCTTTCTACTTATACCACACTTCCTTTCTAGATACTTTTTCACGTAGCTAATCTGTTGAAGTAAGGTTATAAACCTTCAAGTTGGAAAGGAATGTCATGATCATATTACATACCTGGAAGCCAATATATTATGTGATCAAAAAACAAAACGTTGTTTCAAGGATAATATGATACCATCTCTTGCAGACAAAGAAGTTGTGACCAAGAAATATCTGGAAGCAAGTCTTAAAAGTCAACTTTGTGTTAACATGAAGAGTTATCTATTCTATACATAATAAGGAGGCCATGAGAACTTGATGAAATGCACTTAGCCGACCTAATATCTCCTTGAAGTCTCTGTACAGAAGTAAGGTTTGATTTAACAGACACAATCTATAGCTTGAAACATGAAGGAGTCCATCCTTTGATAATCTGATATGCTAAGAAAAAAATATGATGATGTTGTATTATGACACTATGAAAAATCTCCCAGTCCTTGAAAGAAAAAGATCTTTGTCACTTCAGTAAAAAGAGGTTGAGTCCCTCTTCAGAATTAAAAGGGTACAGATCCCATACAGATCTGGCAGATCCAAGACATTGGACTAAACAAACTTATTGTTACTAAGAGCTGAGCCTCTTGCTGTAAATTGTGTCTTATTGTTGATATGAATTCTTGGATACTGAAATATATGTGTGTATGTGAAAGAAGCCGAGTCACATGGTTTAATGAAATGAAGGATGACTTTCATCACATGTGTAGTCAAGTCTAGGGTTTTGGATATTTTAGATAACTAGGGTTGTTAAACCCTAACAAGCTAAAAAGATTTGGTCTAGGGTTTGAATTAAAAAACAAAAAACAAAAAACCTAGCTAAACAAATTTGGTTTATGGGGGGGTGTGAGGTTCAGGTAGTCATGTTCCAATAGCATACCCATTTCCACGTTTTGTGCATCTTACTACAAGCACAATAGATAAAAAAATATCTAGATGAATGAAAAAATCCCATGGAACACCACCAAATGAGATAAGAAACCTTTATTCAACCAAAGACCCAGAAGCATAAGCCACTTTTGTACTAAATATATATAATATATCTATCAAATTATAGAGCCTCTCATGTTTTCAGTTAAACTGTTAAACCACTTTAAATTAGAAGTTGAAATCTCCAACCATATAGTTATTTTAATAGACTTGTAGAATACTCACATGGTCTTCAATAGAGTTGTCTAACCAAAATGTATCTTCTGCCAAGCCATTGCCAAATAAAACAAAAAAAAAAATTGTTTGTTGATCCTCCAACTTTTGTAGCAATGCCTTCAAAAAAAAATTCCACTGCAACCTCAAAGTAGTTGGTGTTCTCTCTTTATTTCCATCACTACAATCCAGAATGTGATTTGGCTTGTTGGATGCATCCAATCCTTTCCCAGACCCACATTTCAAGTCCATAAAAAGTTTGGATTCAAGCCCTTTAAATTGTCTTCGTGAAGAAAATTGAAGTGATACCTGTAGAAAATCTACAGAACCTGATTAGTAATTGAATTCAAGAATTTAAATACGATGCTTCATCTTCACATGAAATCAGTCTCATTTATGAGATAGAAGGACCTCACTAAAGTCAGATAAACCAAACCAAAAAACCAAGAGTACAGAGCAAAACAATATTTCCTATATTAATGAGGTCTACTTGTGTATTTAGTAAGACCCACATATGCAAGTCTGCTTAAATGTCATTATTTGCTAAAAGGAAAATGGCCTAGCTCAAATAGAAGGAGAAATATAATAACTGAAAGCATGCTATCTTGGGAGTTTTCATAAGAAAAAAAAAGAGTAATTATCCTAATTATTCCTTCCAAGCAAGCAGAAATTTAGTTGTAGCAGTTTACATGGCAAACACTAACCCAACAAACATAAATGAGGTGTTGGTAAGCAGGTAAAATGCACACAACACTTAAACAGAGCACCAACAGTGTTTTTAACCAGTGATCTAGCCTATGATAACACATTCTAAAGTTTAAATTTGTGGCTAAGAAGTAACTTGGCATAACTTGAATTGATTAGGGAGCTATTGGTGAGTAAGTTCATGTATTTCTATTATTGTTTTTAGTTAAGCTGAGTTGTTTTGGCCACTGATGTTGTGGAAGAATAAATGAGCTATATTTCTAACCTCATTGGATTTGTTGTTGTGTAGAGAATAGATAAGCTCTTTTTATAGTCGAGATGGCCATTGCTGTTGCTTGAGCATAGATGAGTAATTTAAGTGGCACTGGCCATCTATGTTTTTGAGACCTCAAATGGTTCCTATCAGAATCCTTTTTGACCATGGGCCCTGTTGAGAGCATAGATGGACCAAATTGGTAGCCATGTTAGGCAGTGGTGCTATTGTGTGCACAACTCAGCCGTTTTGGTAGCCATGCTTGTGCTTGGGTGAGAGCAAGATGCAATTGGGTATCCTTTAGTTGTGTGGACTGATAAGCCCAAGATTTTGATGCATTTACTAAACCCATATGACATCTAGGTCAATGGTGCTAAAGCAAAGGTGAGTTGCTTAGGTAGTTATGACTATGTTGGGGTGGAAGCAAGATGGAAGTGGTAGTGATTCAGTTTTGGACACATCGGATATGCACTTATATGTGTTAATGAACTCAAGATGTGTTGGCTACTGTAGAAATAAGATGGAACTTGTTTGATTTGATCCTACTTGAGGTATAGGACTTGCCATCAGATTAGATGTGGGTACAAACACTATTTGTTGCTTCAAAGATGTCACTGTGAATCTGGAACCTAGATCCAGAGGTGGAAGTTCCTTTCCTTCATAATCATTGTATTGAAAATCTATTGTGTTGGCAAGGGCATGAGAAAGACGACAAGTAAAAGATCTAACTTGGTGTTATAGATGGTGACATTTTTTTTTAATTGGAAATTTGTTTTGTTGCTGCATAAATTTTTGTTGAGTTTCCTCTCTGCTAAGAATATTGCCTATGGTGAACTGGGAGGTATATGATTGATCCATGAGAGTTTGTTGGGCATTGGAAGGAGAAGGTGCTAAACATAAAGCATCCTCTTTGAGAGGATCTGGAGGTTCACAGAGAATTGTTAGACTGGATTTTGTTCTTCATTCTGCAGCTGAGGTACTGGTGTTTGTATCTCATCTCTTTTCTATGTGGATAGTTGGTTGATTACTTCTGCAAGCAGTAGTGAACTCAGAAAACCAAGTGAACGTTGGGGAGGTCCCCTGTCATTTTCTAGATTTGGAATGTCGTGGTGCTCTTGAGGATTTATTTGAAATTTGTACCATTGGTATTTTGTTACCATTTGTTGCACAAGGTCACGATTTAGATCAAAACTAGATCCTTTTCTCTATGGCTATCTTGCAGATGAAAGGTTTGATGGATATTAACAGATCAATGAAGCTTTTGAGAACTACTTAGGGTTTGAGATGTGATCAGTTGAAAATTTTGGAGAAATTGAGACGAGGTATAATCAGCAAAGGGTGATAAATCTCTATGTTGTTTTAAGAATTAAGTTCAAAATTGAGCTATGATGGTTGAATAGTTGAATCTGTAATGTCTCGACTTTCCAAAGACAATGTCATGCAATTGATGAATTGCAAATTCAAGTGTGGAATGACACTCCCAATAATAGGTGCATGTGGAGGCCATCAACTTAACTGACAATGTCAACCTAGGTATTGCACTCTACAAATGGTTTCAAGATAAGAAGGTGCAGTTAATTTTCATCAGCCTAGGCCTTGAAAATCTTTTTTTCCATACCTTCCACTACTCAAGATAGAAGATTCACTCCTTGGAGCACTGGGAATTTGATAATTTTGCAAATTTGGCATCAATATTGAGGAGATGATACCTTTATTGTGGACCAAAGGTAGAGCAAGATGAGAAAAGATGAATAGATTCTCTAGTTGAGCTAAAGAAACCCAAAACTTGATCTTGGAACATGAAGATTATTAACTTCTCAATCAATTTTAGTTAATTGTGCAATGGAAGAAAAGTTACCTTGAGTAGAAAAGGTAGCTTCTAAATTTAGCTGCATCTTAGAAATTTAAATGAATATAGCTTCTCCTTGTATAGAATAATAATTTTACACACACTCAGTTACACATTATAATTCACCATCGACTCTATTCATTCCCTAATTATAGGCATGATGCATATATGCATACGCATTTTACATTATACAAACACATATAAAGAAGATGTAAATTTAGTTATTTGTATTTATTAATATGTATTACCTACTCATCATAAGGTCCAGTTTTAGCCATTGTTTCCGTTATGGCATAGTCAAGGCATTTCCCTTGAACCATGGATCATTTGGAATAACCTACCTATGTTGTTTAATGACCTTCATTGTCTTGACTGAAGCCAATTGAAGACCTCGTTAACATTTTTAGGCTTTTGGGATGATTCTTAAAAGCTTAAGTTGTCAGTTTGGAGAACATGCATTTTCTTCTTGCCGAACTTTGTCTAGGTCTATGGCAATGCCATGCAATGTTTTTTAACTAGCCTATATGGAAAGCTTTGCTTTTTATCGTGGTTGGCAACAAAATGTGAAGTCAGGTAAGAGTTCCATTAGGAAATCTCAAGCCTTATCCAGAGGATACAACATGATGAAAATACAATGAAGAACATACCTGTTTACAACACAGAGTCTTTGTGTAGGTTTCATACCTACCATAGTTGTGTGATTCTTATATGATGGATTGTACAATCCTGCCTTACGTTCCACATGTCAAGTGCAAGATGTGACCACATTCTTCATAGGATTCTTTTTTGAAATTATTTCGAAAAGCATGCCCCAAGGTCAATGTTGCAATGCATAACATAGACTTCCTTTAGCTTAGGTGATAGGTTGCCGAGATATCTATCAAAATTTTCCCAAATTTTCACCTGATCTGACCCCTTTTTCCTCAACATGCACAGCAAGAACCATTAGCATCCATATATAGCTTTACAATGAGGCCAGTAATTTATACCCAAAATGTGTCCCAATCTAAAGAATGTAGTCAGTTCTATTTTACATACGAGGATGCCTTTTAATTCTGTTGATAGTAGATTATCATTATTCTTCTTTAAGATATAGTAGATTTTCCATTCGGATAGTAGGATTATCTTTCGGATAGTATATTGTCATTCTTCATGGAGGAAGTCATAATAACAAATCTCGAGATTGAGAAGTAAACGACTATGAAGCATGGGAATTCAGATTAGGATGTGTTGAAATATCCTATATGTCACATTAATGATTATTCTATGGGTGGTGGAATTTTCTAGTGACAACATAGATTGAATACCATGGACTTGTGTAAGGCTTAATATGATAGTTGTTTTAATGATCTTAAATTAAATAAGAAGATCAAATCATAGAGAATTTGGGATTTTAGAATGGAAGCTTATTTAATCAATAAAAGACCAGTGAAAATATTAGAATACACTCTTACCCTTACTCTAGTGTTGAATAAAAATGTCGTGAAAAATAATGTGTCTCTAGTTTTAAATAAAACGACCCTCAACTTTCTTCGCAACTTATGCGGTCACTGGCCACTTGTGAAAGGAGTAGGCATCCTTAGAGATGTGGTTCCATTTAGAAGGGAAATACTAATAGCAGCAGGGAAAAGGCAATTATTCTGTTCATTTAATTATTTCTCATTTGTCTGGTCATATTGTGAGCTGCAATATATATCATGAAATTGTTTTAGTACTAGTAAGCAATGATTAAATATATAAAAAATTTAAACCTTTGACATTTAGAGGACATTTCTCTCAATTTACAAAAAAAATAAAGTATGAAAATCATGCTAGAAACTATGAAACCGGATTCGTCTTATAGGCCCCACGAATCCTGAATCCATCATGTCTGACACGATTCTCTCGAGATTCATATCCAAAAACCATGACATGTCGTGTCCCATCTTGACACGTCGAATCCGACTGCGTGTTACAATTTTGGTAGCGTGTCCTATTTTCTAGGACTCGTTAGGCAGCAAAAGTGACCTGCGCAGGTATGAAAAGGCCGCGTTGGTCATTACAGCCACGTATATTTTCATTTGGCAAGCGTTTTGGCAGCTTAATGATCAAGTCTAGGCCCTAGTATTGATATGCTATTCATGGTAATGTTAAATTCTTAAAGTAAAAGGATCTTCATTTTCATCCTTTTACTTAAATTTTTAACATTACCATGAAATGACTCAGGATGTTTGAGAGTGGTTCCAGCCTCATTGGATTTCATATGGAGAAAGTAGAATTTTAGATTTCATTCAAAATCCAGCAGACTTATCAGTTTTTTAGGATTTTAGGATTGGGGGATTGCAATGTTTCCTTTGAATTTTGTCATGTATTAGGCTATGGAACTCGTATCAAGAGCACCAATCCCTCTATGTACCTTGATGTTAGTGACATTGGTTGTCGAACTCTTGTATCATGACCCTCCTAAAAATGTACGCATAACTCAAACAAAATCTTGACTTGACATGTTATGCTTGTTCTATCTTATGTTAATGCTTAAAGGGTGATATTAATGACAAAGATCCCTATACAGATACGTAGGTAATGACAAAGATACCTTTGGATATTAATGCTTAGAAGGTGATATTAATGACAAAGATCCTGATTTTCCAACAACACTAAAAAAATTAGACATTTCTCATTGTGGCAAGAGGGCCAAGCATAAGAAATAGATAATATATTGACATGTATTTGAATTTTGTATGTACTATGCATGCTAATAGCTATAGATGAAGATCTATATTTGAAATCAATAAATTTGTATCATTAATTAAAATTTGTGTAAGTAATATCTAATTTTTAATATATATATATATATATATATATAAAACGAATCCTAAGTGTCCTGTTCCGAGGGGTCAACATGTCCGAATCCGACACCATGAATCCCGAATCCCCGTGTCAAGTGACTTAGGCTAGAAACAGTTTCTGAAGTTTTGAGCCTTTTATTTTCAAGATTAACTAATTGGTTTGGAAGATGAAAAACCAACAAATTGGAAGAGTGGGACTTTTATATTCACTAAGGTATTAAAGAAATTATATGCATGAAACTTATACTAGCACCTTCTAGTGGAATTGATAGTGCACTAATTCATTGCTTACCACCTTATAGCATATCCGGGTTCAAATGCTATTTTCCATGACGAACAGTTGAATCTGTTTCAACTCTAATTGTTATCGAGGGGTTCCACAAGGATGTCACATGAGTGTTTATGATGCCCATTTTGACGTAGATAGCTACCTATGTTAAGGTTCTATTTTGCAGCTCCATGTTGTTATTTATGAACATTATGTACATTTGGTTGGACACGTGAAAATCAATTGATGGATTTGGTATTGATGATGGAAATGTTGGATGTATGACCAAATGTATGACTTACCTGGTCACAATTCATCTAGTGCATGACTTGTCAGAGTTATTGTTACATCGTATAGGGCTTAAGTAGATATGATTTATCTAATCAATGACTTAGTGAAATTATGATTTATCTAATGTAAGATTTATTTCCAGTATGAACAACAACAAAAAAATTGACACGTGGATACTAGACTTAATAAACATGATGTTTAAGATCATGTATCTATATCCATTTTGTGGTTATATATATGCATGAATGAGAACTATACTATTGATGGGAAAGAACCATATGATAACCAAGATCTACTATTCCATTGGGGAAGGTCGAGATGACAAATGAGGAAAGGTACGATGTACATTGTTCTATTACATTTGGTATCTATTTGATATGCACTCTTATGACACGGGTAAAATATAAATGACAGGTGGCAAGACTACCTGACCGGATTATTCGATGACAAGTCCAACTAGCGTTGTAGTGTGGTCCGTATTAGGGTGTTGAACCTAGTTGTAAGGAGGGATGGAGGCATTTCCCATCGTGTATCCTCTGAAACCTAAAATCGTGGGAGGGAAGTGGTGGACACACTCCCCTAGACGTGTGATTACGATTGCCAGTTGCCTGTTGGGGAAGTTAGGTCGATGTAGTCGACACTTCCACCATGTCGGTTTTATCAATGGTTAGTATGGTCGTTGCCACTGATAAAGCAGCAAAGGACGGATAGGGTGGGAACGGAAGTAGGTCAGGATGGATAAGAGGATATAGATCAATTGGAGACTCTTGATGGGAATTAATGTCATTGTCTGACTTATCAAATTTTACTGTTATAACTCTCTAGTTTGCTATGCTTTCGAACTCCTTGTATCTTTTCATTCTAACTTCGAGACGAGTTTTTTTGAAGGAGGGGTGTATGTAATGCCCCACTTAAATCTTGTCATGCAAATTTTATTAATGTTTACATTACCTGAAAATATTGAGAAATATTGGGGAATACCTTCATTTTGGAAACTATAAATTTATTTACTAATACAACATTCATTATTTCTATTTTATTCAAATTCCCAACTTGCCTTCTCAAATTGAATCTTAGGTAGGATATGGTCTCCTTCCATTATTTCAAATTATATATATATTCATCTCACATTCTCAAATGTACTCTCACATTTACTTAGGAGAAGACATGGTCATCTCCATTTAATTACATCTCACATTCCCATATGTACTCTCACATTTACTAGGGAAAAGACATGGTCCTCTCCATTTAATTACATCTCACTTTCCCAATTGTACTCTCACATTTACTAGGGAGAAGACATGGTCCTCTCCATTTAATTACATCTCACATTCCCAAATGTACTCTCAGGTTTACTTGGGAGAAGACATAGTCCTCTCCCATTAATTTCCCAATTTTATATTCATATCACATTTCCAAATGTACTCCAAGATTTACTTGGGAGAAGAAAAGTCAAGTGTAAAGATGGAGGAGAAGTTAATGACATTAATGAGACATGGTTGAGGTGGAGAAGAGAGGGAGGGTATAAAAGGGAAGGAGGAAGGGAGAAAATGGCATGTGGGGTCTTGCTTTGATTTTGGGGTTGGTTGTGATTTGGGTTGGCTGTGATTTTAGAATTGTTGTGATTTTTGGAGACCTAAGGAACCTGTGGAGGTTTCTTGGGTTAGTTGAGAGGAGGGAAATATTGTTTATCTTGGTCTGGATTATTCATTCTGGACACACTACATTTGGTTGGACTTAGGCTCGGAGGGCTAGGGAACCTGTGGAGGTTTCCTGGGCTAGGAATTATTTCCTAGTTGGCTGGAAGGTAAATCCAGTCGATAGTCGAGAGGAGCGTTTCAGCAGGAACAGCTACTCAAGGGCATCTCCAGCCACCAGTACAGGTATTCCTCTACACATAGGATACTCATGTAAATTATTGAAATGAAATGTTCACTATAAGTTGTGAGGATTAGAATGTAAATGGTAAATTTTCATTGTTTAAATGTCTTGTAAGAAAGTAAATTATTGTCTCTTATTGTATTTAATTTCTAGAGAAAATAGATCTATTAGAAGACCCTAGGATAGGGCCTTACAATCTTGAATTAAGATTATTTTAATTGATTTAATTTTATTGACAATATTATCTTAGATTATTTAATCAATTATAATATAATATATATATATATATATATATATATATAATATATATATATATGTATGTATGTATATTTATATATGTATATGTATATGTATGATGTATATATATATATATATATATATATATATATATATATATAATATATATATATATATAGAAAATAATAAAATATAATCTCAATATTGTAAACTTTCACCATAAAATTGTAATTCTTGGAAACAACTTAAATTTCAAATAAATAAATAAATAACAACAACAATAAAAGCAAAAACAAAAACCCAATCTCATTAACAAAGCTATAATCATTGAAAATAAAGCAACTTAAATAAACTTTACACGAAGCCTTCTATTGATACCCAACCCTATTTATAAGAAAAATATTTGAAAAGCTAAGGCCACGTGTCTTCAAAAAAGCAATAGACTATTTACAAGTATTTAAGAGGTAAGGCAGCAAAATGTCAAAATCAAATCTTTTTTTAACATAGCCTCCAATGCACTCCAATGCACTACTACTAGATGGTCCTTTGTTATGTCACTGCGCTTTGGGCAGTGATATATAGCTTCGGTGCAAATGTATTAATCGATCTTCGTACAACAAATTAAAAAAAAAAATACCTTCTCTCCATAGTTTTAACTTTGGGTTTTGGGGTTTCCAAGGTGGTGAAGTTGGCACGCCGCCACCACTATGGCTCCAATCCTGAACGCATAACGCCAACATTGTTGGTATTGGATGTAACCTCTGTTTGTATTGAATGCATGGTTCTACGAGCGAGACAGTGAGGTTATGGATGATGATGTGCTTCATTATTAGGATATTGAATGTAGCGTCCAAGAGAAGCTACGCGGGTCTGCACACTTTATTCTTATTTCCATGAATTGTAAACTTTTTCTCCTAAATTTGTCTCTGAACTCATTGTGAGGCAATCAAGGTTTGTTTACACAAGATCAATGGCGGAGCCAGTGGTAGATGACTCCAAAACCTCTGAAAATCAATCATCCATCGATATGGAACCCATGGAAATCCAGACATAAGTTTCTTCGATTAAAACCCCAATCAACGATGGTCTTCTGGGGAAATGCTTTGAGAACTTGAATGTGAAAACAGAGGCGTCATCATCTTCATTGTCGATTGCTCTTGAAAAAATCTCATTGTCATATTCATCTTCGTTGGCTCTTTTTTATAAAAGCTTGTTGTCGAGCAAGCTTAACGTTGAAGCTCTCATGTTTGTTCCTAGAGCGCAAGTTGTCGTTCACGTCGAAGGATCAATTCTGCCAAGATTTACTGAACATCCATTTCCAAAGCAGTTTTTTGAGCAGGAAGTCTCTGCGTCCAAGACGGAGACTGTGGCTTGTGCTACTTACATGTTTGGTACATTATGTTGAGATGAATGTCCAGAGAATATATGATTTCAAAAAAAAAATCTGTTTTTTAAATATAACTATTTTCAACACAAGTTATATAGAGCTCAAAAATTTCAAAATTTCCAAATTTGTATGTTATTTTATTAATTGAAAATTTTAATTTTTAAAATAATCGGAAATCATAAGTATTTTCTCACATGACTTAGATAATTTATATATAATTTGAAATTAAAAGATGTAGTTTTTTTTATTCAAAATAAAATTAATCATGAGAAATACATTTTTATGTGCCTCAAATATATTATAGATATAAAATAGATGTAATTAAAACTACTTTAGTAAGAAAATGCAATTGAAGACCATATGAATGGTTGTTCCTATCACCTTGGTGAAGAAAAAGATCAAGATTATCTATATTTAAGTCATATATCCAATAGCTTATTTGGACAAGAAGTGTAATTTTCATGGACTTGTTTTATTCCCTTCACATAAAATGGTACAAATCCCATTTGGTGGCTTTTGTTGTGTTGGTTTCGAATAGTACATTTCTCTATGGGAGTACCAATAGCTTCCCAATGGGATTGAAACTATATATCTCTATATAAAATTATATGTATATAATATATTATATAGTATTTATATGTATTATATACATATATGTAATATATATGGCGGAGCATGCTTTGATATATATGCCATGCACTATATATACATAGTGCAAGGAGCCATGATGTTTATATTTTTTACAAGGACATTGTAATATAAGTTCCCTTCATGTATGAGTATGCATGTTCATTTTTATATCATTTAGAGTGTGTATTCATTTCTTTATCACTATGAGAACCTCGAAGTGTGTGTTAATATTCTTCTCGGTATCTTTTCATTGTTTGATTTTTATTCTCCACAAATTTTGTCTTTATTTTAGTGTTAACATTTATCTTGCATGAAGTAGAGCTTGATTAATATTTTTATTTAATGAAATATATATTTCTTTTCGCGTTAGATTTAATTAACAAAAAATATTCGATGAAGAGTTTGTGATTTCGGCGATTAACGAAACCGCAAATTTGCAAAGTTGGACTCAGGGCTACAGTTATCTCATTAGATTTTGCATTCGATTTACATTTCCAAAAGCTAACCAACCTCGAAATCAAAAATAAGAACCACGTGACTAGTAAGATTGTCATCGCATGGCTTTTGTTTAAGACATACATGTCCTAAAACTGCTTCTGCTTGGCTAAGAGCTCGTCTTCCTCAAATGTAAGGAAACATGTTGATGCCCAAGACCCATAAGCATCTGGGTAGAGTGAAATCCTGCCCCTTACAAACTACCAATGGGTAATTCCAGGTGGCTTGGTTTTCCTTGAATTATTGGAATAAGGATTACTGGGGGGGTGAATTCGTAATTAGTGAGATTTTAAAACTTTAAGCTCGATTTTTTACTCTCTTTACTCGTGTCAATTACTTATGTGAGCATTCTTAATACAATATCCATACAACAATGTAAACCATTCAAATGAGCAGACAATCCATCAATTTGAGCAATAGACACATATTGACAGAGGTGTTTTTGTGTGGAAACCCAAAGGGAGAAAACCACCAATTTGTTTGTTATTATGATGTAATTGAAGCACCTACTTAAATACATCAATTTTTTGTGAGAACCCACTCACAAGAGGCTCCAACCCCCTTCAAAATAGCAAGCCACTACCTGCCAAGAGGCACAAACCTCTTATGAATGTAGAACACTACCTTCTCTAGCCATGTGGTCTGCTTTTCATATAATTTTCAAACTGAAAACAGAGGCTTATAAAAATGTTCAGTAATATAAACCTGATCAGCTCCTACACACAACACTTTCCTTTTGCTCTGCAGTTCTTCTTTTCACTGCACTCTTTACTACTCAACAAGCTCTAGTCTCGACCCTCAGTTACTTTGTATGATTGTTAACTCTCAGCAACAGTCACCCTTTACTTCACACACTCATGCTCAACACTTCAACTATTAATGTTGTTGCACGCAACACTTGTACATCCCCACCATCACAAAAACAATCCTGGGTTTTGTTTCATTGCAACGCAATGAATGATGTGATCTCTGCTGACATCCACACTGCCCAAGGGTGTGTACCATCATGGCTTCCCATGCGGCATAGGACGTCTGCCTATTTAATCTCATAATTGCAACAAGGCTCTCCATTTCGTTATTCCATCAAATGGCTTGGTCATTGAAGCTTGATTGATCTCTAAAAATTGGTTTTGTTCACTCAGCAATTGCAACTGCATTAAATCACAAAATGGACATCTGATCATTCTCCGTTCTAGAAGTTAATTATTTGTTCAAACAGAGTGTTGTACTAGTGTTCCCATCCTTCTTGATTGCCCACAGATATCATAATGTACTGAAGGTGTGGCTACCCGTGCTCTTGATCTGAACTTAAACAAGAACGCAACAAATTACAGATATAACCATAAATACAGAGATATAGCAGAAATAACACTTTATTTCATTAATATCAGAATACTGAAATATGCTTATAAACAGAATGGAAATAAACTAGCTTGTGCAATGGTAGCTTATTTGAGAAGAGATGCGATGACTACATGCATTTGAACTATGTTACAATCAGGCTCAAGGGCCTATTTATTATTGAACGACAAGAGAAAACCTTAAACAACCAAAATGCTAACCCCATGAGATGTAACACCAAGAATTTGTGCGCCCCAATGGGGTTAACTAGGCAGCCAACTTCCCAAGGTCATAACTTGGTCATATTATCTCTGTTTAGCACATACGATACCTTGTTGGGAATGTCTCCCCAAGTACTACAAGATTTGTGGCAAGCACTTGCCTATAGCTACGAGCATGCAGTGGACCTAAAAAATGTTGTTTAAGGGGTCAAAACCGCTTCAGAAGTTCAGGACCAGAAAAACTTTTAAAAATAGTAAATGTTGAAATAAACAAGGAAACATATGAAACTAATTAGAGGTCTAGGTGGAATAGGTGGGTGGCAACCAATATCAACTTGGATCGGTCCTCCCCCCTCAGGAAGCAATGGTCCCCATTGCATTCAAATCCTCCATGGGGTGAGGAATTTTTTGTTGAACTTGGTCCCTAGTGAACCACTTGCCCTGGTGAAGGAGTTGCCTGCTTTGACAAATTGATATAGTTGGATCCTCTATTGGTGAGTGTTCTTGATCTACATGTCCATGATTTAATCAGTTGTGGCTTGTTCCATGCAGTTTGGGTTGAGTTATGTTGATGTGAGTTGTTCTTCAATGTCTGGTGTGTCCAACAATGGTGGAAAGTATGGCCGAAGGCTGTCAACATTAAGCACTGGGTGAAGACCAAGGAATGGTGGGATACTGAGCTCAAAGGAATTATCACCGGTAGCCTTGGTGATGGTGTATGGTCCATATTAGAGCGGGTGAATCTTGCAGTGGGGTCCAGTGAGGTGCTCCTTCTGCAAATGTAGCCAAACTTTGTCACCCGCCTGGAACTTGTGTAGCCCTCAATGTTGATCATGGCGCTACTTGTACTTCACATTGGCTCTATCCAATATATCATGGACCTACTAGTGGATGTGTTGAATGTGCTCAATGAAGCTATTAGCCCTGTCGATTTTGGACTGTACGTGATTCGAATCTTCCTGAGTGGCTGCAAATGGTATGGCCACATCAATGGCACATAATGGTTGAAATCCCAGCCCTACCTGAAAGGGGTTGTGGCTCGTTGAGTTGTGGAGAGCTCTGTTGTAGCTGTGTTGTACATAGGGGAGACTTTCATCCCATGTGCGTGGATGCTTCGAGTTGTACATGCACAGAATGTTTTACAATCATCCTATTGACAACCTCTATTTGGCCATCAGTTTGGGGATGGAAATTCATGGACTTAATAAGTTTTGTGTTCATCATCGACCTGAGACTTGACTAAAATGCACTCAGGAATCTGTTGTCCCAATTTGAGACAATGGACTATGGGGTCCCAAAGTATGCCCACACTCAAAGAAGAGCCTAGCATTGGCCTCTACTATGATACTCTTCTTGCAAGCCACCATGATGGCCATCTTAGAGAATATGTCAACGACCACGAAAACACGGTCGTTGTTTTGGTTAGTAGAAGGAAGGTCCGACATGTAATCCATGGAGATATATTCCCAAGGTAGACTAGGAATAGGTAGAGGAGTATATAGGCCTTGCTTCTTGATGGTTGGTTTGGCAATGGCACAGGTGGTGCAAGATTTAATGTACTTTGCAACATCCTGACGAATTTTCGGCCAATAAAAATACTTCTACAATACCGTTATTATTTTCTCTACTCCAAAATGTCCAGCAACCCGACTATAGTGTGCCTCCCAAATCATCTTGGCACGCTCACTTGAAGGAACACAGACATGTCCCAGGTGGCATAAAAGTGCAGCTTGAAGGTGAAATTTTGGAACTTGCTTCCTTTCCAGGATTCTCTAGTATGTGTTGTTGAATTTTGGATCGCTCTGGTAAAGATATGGCGTCCCCGAAGTCTCCTGTCCCCGAAGTCTCATGCCCATAGGAGTCGAGCACAGTAATCAGTACCATGGCTGGTGGTCGACTGAGGCAGACTACAACAATATTGGTGTTGCCCTTATTATACTTAATGTTCAAATGGAATTGTTTCAAGTAGGTGAACCATTTCTGATGGTGATCATTCTGCAACTTCCCTTCTGTCTGTATGAACTATAGGGTTCAGTGGTCTGTGTGGATGATTGTTTCCTTCCCCATAATGTAATGCTTCCATTGACATCATGGTTGCATAATGGAATACATTTCTTTGCCGTAAGTGGGATACTTTTGGACTGTGTCTGAAAGTGTCTCGTTATGGTAAGCCATTGGATGTCCCTGGTGAGTAAGAACTGCACCAATAGCATAGTCATAGGTGTCTGTCTTAGTCTCAAATAGTTGTTGCAGGTCTGGTAATGTGAGAATTGGTTCAGATCAGAGGTGATGCTTCAACTCGAAAAACACCTTCTATTGGGTTTTGGACCAAAAAAACTTTACTTTCGCTCCACCCTTGGTGACGTGACTTAAAGGCCAAGTGATATGAGAGAACCCCAACATGAACCTGTGGTAGAAATTGGCAAGACCTAGAAAGTTGTGGAGCTCTGTTAGAGTGGTTGGGGTTGAAAAATCCTAAATTACTTGTGTTAGAGCCTAGATCTACCTCAGGCTAAGAAAGGCAGGTCTAGGGTAACATCAAACCACGCTTAACCTGGTAGCTAGCCCTACCAGGTCGGGAGAGGGCTCTCTCCTTGTCAATCTCAATGAAAATTTATCAAGGAAGGCTTGAGATGACTGATATAAAAACTAATTTTAGGCTAGGTATGCTTGCTCAGAGAGATTTGTTTGATTTTAATGGTTGGTTGCTGGATCAGATGGGCAAGGCAGCTTTGGGTCTCGGAAATCAAAACAGGTTTGTAGAGGTTTCTGTGGGGCGAGGTAGGAAAGTGTTTTAGCACTTTGAAATGAGTGTAATGGTGAATCTAAAGACTGGTGAGGAGCTGGAGAGAGCATGCAAGTGTCATGAGTCCTCTTCAAACAGTAGAAAACATGTAGAACTAAATAAACCCTAAGGTAGAGCACTGAAACACGAACGAATTCCACCTTTCACACTTGATTCATTTAGTTATGCAGAAAGAGATAGATGATGGCACACATAAACATAAGATCAACTGAATTACAGAGAGGAAAACAATGCTAATTCACATTACCACAAGAATCCCATAGAATGTTGTAAAAACTTGGTTTATTTCCTTGCCAAACTGCATAAGTGATGTACAAAGTAGCTCAATGCATCCACAAGAGTCCAACCTTAACAAATGACTAAGAAATTAAAAGATATAGGCCTCAAACCACCCATGCTAGCCATTAGGGGTTGAATCAATGAGTCTAGGAGCTATTTCAACAAGATCTAAACTAAGAACTAAAAAATAGGTAGGGGAAAAGCTTGCCTCTAAAACTATGGAAACTGATTCATTCAGTTCAAAACCACCTATACATGATGTATCTACCTCCTTGAGACAATTTTCATCATTTTCACATCAAATAAAATCAATTTACATCATGAGTTTGACCATGAGAGAGAAAAAGTCAAATTGAGAAAAAACTAGGCGAAAATTTTGAGTTTTGAGCAAAATTGGCAAAATTTTCTCTTATGCGTAGCGTCGCTGATTGTATGCGTAGTGCTTTTTCCAGGACAGTTTTGGAAGGCTTCCCAAATTCCAAATCAGGTGCATGATAGCTCATTGGAAAGCTTGGTGAGTCTACTTTCTGGGAAACCTTGAATTTTTTGATTTGGAGTCCATTTTCTCCTCCAAAAATGCAACCTCCCAAGATTGCTTCCTGCGTGGCAAAAAAGTGGTAGAGAGGTCACTTTTTGGGTGTTTTTGGCCATTTTGGAGGTCCAAAACTTGTCAAAACTTCCCAACCATTTCTGAGCATGCATATTTTTTCATTCTGATTCTAAATATGCGAGCCATTTTGCAAGAAGATGCCTCCATCAAAAGCGTAGCGCCGGTGCCCAGATGCATAGCGCCACCAAATTTTCGTGATTTTTGCCTGATTTTTCCTCTTTCTCCCACAAACCAATTTTTGTTCTCCAAGAGTGAATTTGCACAATGAAATGACAAAGAGGGCCTTTTTCACTTTAAATATGCACGAATTTAATTTTTCATCCATCTCAAACCCACTTTGCTAATGTTAAAGTCACTTTGCTTTTAAAAGCTCTATTTTCTTTTTGCAGTTTGACTCATGAATTGAACTTTTCTTGATGAATTGATGCATTGATGTTTTTGTTTCTTGCAGAAGCTGGAGTTGGCAAGGTGACCAAGGGCAGCAACTCTGAACTTATTACATATATGAAAATTAAAATTGCATGAAATTTTTATACATAGAAAATAAAAACTCTGTTTAAAACTCACTTATTGAGCATAATAGCATTGAAATTTTGATTTTATGAACTTAGTTGACCTCCTCATGTGCCTGTTGACCCTTATTGAGCTTTTCCATGACTATGGTGACAAACCCTAGACCGAATGAGACCTAAAATCCTAAAAATGGCTTTTGCAAATGTAATGACAAAAAATGTCTGTAAATGACCTAAACCTGTGAAAATAGGCCAGTAGGTAAAGACCATGAGGGAAATTTGATAATGAACCACTTCCATCAGTTGATCCATGACCTAATGGATTGTGGCTAATCGGATGGGACACCTAAAATGCATGCAAAAAGAGAATTTGATTACTGATGGAGGGATGAATATACTGACACTAACATTGGCTCTAATGGGGATGGTAGCTCCTGGGAAATGCTAAGAACTACAGATCTGTGGAAAGTAGACAATGCCTCTTCCATTGGGCTAAATGGAGTCAATAACTTTAGCAAACTAAAACTAGTATCTTGACTGAAAACTGACTCAATTACAAGACTGAAAACTGACTCAACAATCCACACTAAGTAACCAAAAACTGACATCAGACTTTCAATTTTATAGCCTTCACTTCAGGCCCCAAACTGAATGAATGACAACAGTACACACTTTGCAATGAAGGAAATAAAATGGTATATACAGTGACAACTTATGACAGCAAAAAATTTCTCAAAGATAATACCATTCAGCAACCGACCATTGACCGGCCCTCCTGGACAATCTTCCCCGTTCATTTCTTTGAGGATAAAATCATTTTGACCTCGATATGCAGCAATTCTATATGGTCCCTTCCACAGATTCTCGAACTTTCCGTGCTTGCCTTTGTCCTCGTTTCTAGCATCCCACTTAAGCACTATGTCTTCGATCTGAAACTTATCTGCCTTTGCCTTTCGATCATAGATTTTCTTAATTCTCTCTTGTAGCCTGAAGGTATTCTGAAAAACCTCCTCTCTCGTCTGTTGTAAATGGATCATTTGGTTTATTCTTCGCTGAAAATGATCCTCCTCGCTGCCAGCTTCCTGCAGAAGTTTTACAATCGGGACTGCGAGAGATGTTGGGAACGTTGTGTCAATACCATATACTATTTCAAATGGAGACATGCCAATTGACTTCTTTTGACTTACTCTATCCGCCCATAGTGCATTAACTAGCTTCTTGTGCTAGCTCTTTTTGTTTGTTTCCAGTAGCTTTTTAATGATGTTAACCAATGATTTATTTGAAGATTCCACCAATCCATTTCCTTGCAGATAGTATGCAGTAGAATGCCCCAAGGTAATTTGATATTTGTTACAAAATCAATCATATTTTTGGATTTGAAAGCTGCTGCATTATTTGTAATCAGCTTGTTAGGACAACCAAAACGAGACAAAATATTATTTTCGAGAAACTGAATTATTACTGCATCCATGGCCTACCGAGTGGGGATTGCCTCAATCCATTTTGTAAAATAATCCGTTATTGTTAAGGTCCACTTGTGTCGAGCTGAAGATGTAGGGTGAATCTCTCTAATAAAATCTAGGCCCCACTGCTGAAATGGAGCACTTACTTCAACTGGCTTGAGAAGTAGTGGCTGTAATTTTCTCCTTCCCTAAAAATTTTGACATTCGTGACAGCTTGTAACAGTTTTATAAACATCAGCAAAGAGGGTAAGCCAATAGTACCCTGCTCTCAAAATTTTATTTGTCATTGTCTTCCAAAATAGGTGACCTCCACAATCTCCCTTGTAAAAATCATCCATGACCTATTTTGCTTCCTCCTCAACCAAACAATTCAGCAACATACCTCCGAGATCTTTCCAATACAATGCATTATTCATAATACAAAATTTAGCAACCCTTAATTTCAGAGTTCTACTTTTGTTTTTAGCCATCCCCGGTGGTGATGAAAGATGTTGGAGCACATATACAATATCTGAATACCAAGGAGAATGGATAAAAATTTCAGATACCTGAATGAGTGAGATGTCTTCATCTTCTTCGAACATAGCAGCAATCAAGTTTATGTCCAAGGCATGCAAATTAGACTCCGTCATCAGTTTTGCTAGACCATGCCCCTTGATGAGCTTTGTTGGCTTTATCTCCAAGTCATATTCTAACAAAGCTACGATCCATTTGCCTCGTCTCCCTTCTGGATCTATCTGTACCAAAACATCTTTGACGGCTACGTTAGGGACATAAGCAAGAATATGAGAATGCAGAATATATACCCAGAAATCTTTCAAATCTTTCACCAAGACAAGAGCTTGCTTTTCAACAATATTATATTTTAAGGCTACATCTCTTATTGTCCTGCTGAAAAAGGCAATTGGCTTCTCAAGCTGGTCCCTTTTCTGCATAAGAACCGGTACCATAGTATGCTCTAAAGCGAATGAAAATAAAATGAAATCTTGGGAATAATCTGGGTTGATTAAAATCGGAGCTGAAGAAAGAGCCAACTTTACCAAATTGAAAGACTTGATAGCTTCTTCGGTCCACTTTACCACACTATCTTTTTTCAACATGCTTTTAATTTCCCTCAAAAGTTCAGCTAGATTTGGCACAAAACAACGTCAGAAGTTCATCTTACCATTGAATGCTTGGATCTCCTTTTTACTACGAGGAAAATCAATTTTCTGAATGGCTTCGACTTGAGCAGGATCGATGCGAATTCCCTCCTTGGATATGATGTGACTGAGAAGCTTCCCTTCATCCATGGAAAACAAGCTCTTTTTGGGATTAAGAGATATGCCATAATTTCTACACCGCTGAAAAACAATCTTCAAATGGTAAAGATGTTCCTCATCTAAATAGGAAAAACTGTCAAATCATCAAGATAAACTACTAAAAATACATTTTTTCTCATTTTCAAAGGTGATATCCATAGCCCGCTGAAAAGTTGCACCAGCATTCTTTAATCCCAATGGCATCTTGGCATAATGGAAAGTCCCCCATGGAGTGGTGAATGTTGTTTTATCCTTGTCATCCTCATGGACTAAAATTTGATTGTAGCCGGAATACCCATCAAGTAGCGACATTCGAGATGCCCCAACCACTCTTTGGAGTATGTGATCCATCTTTGGCAACGGATAATTATCTTTCAAAGACACCTTATTCAGATTTCTGAAATCAATGCATAATATAATCTCACCTATCTTATTCTGCACAGGCACCAAATTGGAAATCCATTCTGAAAATATTATTGGAGCAATTATACCAGCCTTGTATAATCGGTTCACCTCCTTCTCTATTGATGGCAACAACTTTGGATTGATCCTTCTTAACTTTTGCCGAAATGGCTTCTGGTTTGGTTTGATTGGAATGATGTGCTGAATTATGCTTTTATCATACTCCTTCAAATATGAATAGTCCCATGCAAATACATCAATAAATGAAGACAATAAACTAATGTACTTTGCCTTTACCTGAGGAGATAAGGCCTTTGACAACTTCACCATATTTGGATTTTCTGTTGTTCCGATATTCACATCTTCAACTCCCTTTTCAGTTGGCATTAAACTTGGCTTCTGAGCTACATCATCTTGGTCAAATAATTCCTCTAAAGGTATAAGGCCTTAAGGGATGATATTGTCCTTCAGCTACAAAACGTCCATCTAATTTACTACCATGTCTAGTTCACCATCATCATGCTCGCCATCTATAGAAGTATCTTGATATTTACCTTCATTTTGCAAAAATTCTTCAATCTCTTTGTCATCTTGAAACACCTGCCAATATCTTAGATTATCAGGGATAGCTGGGTGATGTTTCACATGAATTTCAAACTTATTGTTTGAATTTATCAGAATCTTCAAGTTACTAGTTGTTGTAGCAAGGGAATCTACAATAACATTCTATGCATGAGGAACACATGTCAAGGTATAATCTGGAAACAACCTCAAAATATATAATACCGCATTATGGTAGGCCCTCATTCGAGGATGTTTGGCTTGGTATTCACCCTTGACTTGCTTGATTACTAATTCGAAGTCGCCATAAACTGAAATTCTTTTTGCATTCAACTTTTTGAGGATTTTCAAGCCTGCAATTAGTGCCTCATATTATGCTTAATTATTGGAACAATCAAAATCCAACTTATACGAACAAACTCTTACATTACTCATGACTTTATTTGGTAGGAAAATAGGGCTACGTATCCAAATACCAATTCCGGCACCTTCTTTACCCACTGCTCCATCAAAGTCCATACTCCACAAACTGGCTTCTTCCTCCAAGTGTTGGATTTCTACCCGCTCTTCTACCTTTGGCTGTTGTCCATTTATTTCTTGTTGCTGGAGGGATGTTGACTGTTCAATGGTACTTTCAAGCCTTTGTCTCTCTTGATCAAGTACAACTCTAAAATTTTCTGTTATCTCGGGTATATCTTCAACTTCAACTAATTAACTATTTACATCATTGAAACCATTGTCAGAATAAAGAACAAAAGACTCTAAATCTATATGTACATAATTAATTGGATGATTCAAAGGTTTCTCCTTGCTCGTGATCATATACTTCATCTTCTTCTCTCTATATAACTTCCTCAACTGACAAAAGATGGGAATAGTGGCATAGGAGAAATCTAACTGCAATGTCCATTTGAGTTTTGCACCCATGGCCTAGATAAAAGCATGCCAAATCTAGGGGGAATGTCGTCCACAACTACATCCATAAGAACATTTTTCGCTAGAATCTGATCCAAAGTCACAACCAAATCTTTAATAAGACCAATACATCTTACCCTACCAGAATCAAAGGAATAAAGATCATTGTACTTGCGAGTGATGTCCAAACCCAATTTTTCCATAATTTCCTTTGGCATCAAGTTGTGAGAGGCTCCTGAATCAAACATGGCATTGTGCAAAACATAATCAGGTAGTCTAAGGCTGATGTAAAAAGGAGCTACATCACTATCCTCATATTGGCCTTGTAATGCCAGACCAAAGATAAGCTCGGGTTGGACATCTTCCACATTAACCATATCACACAGAGGATCTATATTCAAAATCTTTGTCACTTGACCTTTATAGTTGTTATTCTTCATTAATTCAGTCAAAGGTATTAACACTTTTAACTTAGCAATTTCATTTTCTAAGCTAAAGGCTATAGTTTTCTCTACCTCTTTGACTGGAGCATCCTTCTTTTCAGTTTTCTCCTTTGTTGCACTTGGTTTATTTGACTTTTTATTACTAATTGTACTTTGTTGGAAGTACGATCTGCTGGCTCCTTTCCCTTTTTCTGCACATTTGGAGAATCATTCTTTGGTGGTGTTGCTTCCTTCCGCTTCTGAATTGGATTGATCAGTACATCCTTACTCCTAAGTGAGTATTGCCTTTTCTGCATTGTCAATGCATTCATGTATCCCCTCTGATATTCATATTATTCCTCTTCTAAGATTGTTTCATTTGCCAATATGAAGTCTTCATCTTTTTGTGCAGTTGGACTTTCTGAATATTCTTCATCTTCGGTGATATAAATTGGCAAATCATCTAATGTAAAAAAGTGATTCTCCTCTCCTAATGGAGTCTCATCATCCTATGATTCAGTGCCATGGACATAATTTTGCTGTAATGGTGTTTTGACTTGCTGTTGAGTTGATGGATCTTGAGCTCTTTGTTCTCGCTGCTTGATTCTAAACTGTGGTTGGTGCTGACCATGAAAATTTGGATTTCTAACCTGTGTCTCAGGCTTATTTGCAATGGTGAATCTATCGAACATCTTCTCAAGCTTACGGAGCAAATGATCTGAGGAAGAAGCTTCTTCCTTTATGGTCACCTTCTTCTCGGTTTTTGTCCTAGCTCTCTTAGCTAGCAGATTTGCTTCAACACTTACTGCGATTTTATGCATGTCCTCCAATGTAGCCGAGTCTCTTTCTCTCAATTGATATGCCATGTCGGGATCAAAGCCATTGGGAAATTTGATCAAAGCCAGCCCCATAGGTGGCTTGATATCAGCTGAATGGCATTATAAATAGTGTTGAATCTAACACAGTAATCCTGGACACTTTCACCAACATTCCTCTTTATGTCTTCATATTCAGAAAGGATTTTGAGTGGATTTTTCTTTACCTTCCAACGATCCAGAAATTGTCTATGAAGAGCCCCTAATGAATTGATAGTTCCAGCAGGCAATGCTTTGAACCACTTTCGCACTTCGCCTCCAAAAGTTTTCACAAATAATCTCATAGTCACATTCTTTGCATCTATCTCGTGGAGATAAAAGAAATCACTCATCCTATCAACATGTTGTTGTGCTGTAACACCTTGGGAAGTATCAAACAATTGGATTTTACTTTGGTAATCAGTAGGCATAGCATCCAAGTTTTGTGGCAAAATAAGAGGTGCATATCTCGCAACCATTGCTCAAGGTGGATTTAAAACTGGCCTTGGAGATTTAGGAGGAGTGGGAGCAATAATAGCAGTCAATGTGACAGGTGTATGAGGTGTCTAAGGAGATGAAGAAATATTCGATGTTTGAGGTGTTAAAGGGGTTGATGGGGGAGAAGAGACTGCAGATCTCTGATCATATATGGTGGGCTGGACGGGAATGGTGGGAATAAAAGGAGGCTTAGTGGGAATTTCTGAACTAGACACCACAGCGGATGAACCAAGAGTAGTAGATGCAGATTCTAAGAATTCAGGAATATTGGTAGCCACAATTTAATTTTGAAGATTTATAATGTAAGCATCAATTGATCTATTTTCTCTTTCAGTTTCAAGATATTGCACAAACTCCGGATTTAGAACAGTAGCACCAACTACACTTTCAGACTTAGTTTCAAACAACGATAGATCAAAATGTTCATCAAATGGGAGATCTTCAAGATATTCAAAAACAACCAAGCATAAATGAGATCTAAACACAAGAATCACAGAACTTTCTTGGCGGAGAATTCTTGGAATGAGATTTGGGTTTTCATACACGGGAGGAGGATCAGGATCAGGATTGGCTCTGGTGTATCCTCTCGAAGCCAGTGTGTTGAATTATTCCCAAAAATCAAATGGAGATTACAATCTTGTCAGCCTACTGAATTCTAAACTCATCATCCAAAAGTCTAAAATTATGTAATGTACTCGGGCAATTTGCAAGTCAGATGTTCAGTTTATAAAACTAAAGCAGAGATTGACTGAAGCAGCATTCATCTACTTATGCACTTGCAAAGCAAGAGTAGTTCGAAGGCTACCTGGCTAACTTCAGGCTCTGTCTGTAGTTTATAAAGCAAAGAACACTAACAAACAAACAAGCTTTTGTTCCCCGGTATGGTCGCCACTATGTTAGAGCTTAGATCTACCTACGGCTGAGAAAGGCAGGTCTAGGGTAACATCAAACCACGCTTAACCTGGTAGCTAGCCCTACCAGGTTGAGAGAGAGCTCTCTCCATGTCAATCTCAATGAAAATTTATTAAGGAAGGATTGAGATGACTGATATAAAAACTAATTTTAGGCTAGGTATGCTTGCTTAGAGAAATTTGTTTGATTTTAATGGTTGGTTGTTGAATCAAATGGGGAAGGCAGCTTTGGGTCCGGGAAATAAACACAGATTTGCAGAGGTTTCTGTGGGGCGAGGTAGGCAAGTGTTTTAGCACTTTGAAACGAGTGTAATGGTGAGTCTAAATACTGGTGAGGAGCTGGAGAGGGCATGCAAGAGTCATGAGTCCTCTTCAAAACAATAGAAAACATGTAGAACTAAATAAACCCCAAGGTAGCACTGAAACACCAATGAATTCCACCTTTCACACTTGATTCATTTAGTTATGCAGAAAAAGATAGATGATGGCACACATAAACATAAGACCAACTGAATTACAGAGAAGAAAACAATGCTAATTCACATTACCACAAGAATCCCACAGAATGCTGCAAAACCCTGGTTTATTTCCTTGCCAAACTGCAAAAGTGATGTACAAAGTAGCTCAATGCATCCAAAAGAGTCCAACCTTGACAAATGACTAAGAAAGTACAAGGTATAGGCCTCAAACCACCCATGCTAGCCATTAGGGTCGAATCCATGAGTTTAGGAGTTGTTTCAACAAGATCTAAACTAGGAACTGAAAAATAGGCAGTGGAACAGCTTACCTCTAAGACTAGGGAAACTGATTCATTCAATTCAAAACCACCTATACATGATGTATCTACCTCCTTGAGTCAATTTTCATCATTTTTACATCAAATAACATCAATTTACATCATTATTTTGACCATGAGAGAGAAAAAGTCAAACTGAGAAAAACTAGGCGAAAATTTTGAGTTTTGAGCAAAATTGGCAAAATTTTCTCCTATGCGTAGCACCGCTGATTGTATGTGTAGTGCTTTTTTCAGGCCAGTTTTTGAAGGCTTCCCAAAGTCCAAATCAAGTGTAGGATAGCTCATTGGAAATCTTGGTGAGTCTACTTTTTGGGAAAACTTGAATTTTTTGATTTGGAGACCATTTTCCCCTCCAAAAATGTAGCTCGCAAGACTGCTTCCTGTGTGGCAAAAAAGTGGCAGAGATGGCACTTTTTGGGTGTTTTTGGCCATTTTAGAGGTCCAAAACTTGTCAAAACTTCCCAACCATTTCTGAGCATGCATATTTTTTCATTTTGATTCCAAATATGCAAGCCATTTTGCAAGAATATGCCTCCATCAAAAGCGTAGCGCGAGTGCCCAGATGCGTAGCGCCACCAAATTTTCGTGATTTTTGCCTGATTTTGCCTCTTTCTCCCACAAACCCGATTTTTGTTCTCCAAGAGTGAATTTGCACAATGAAATGACAAAGAGGACCTTTTTCACTTTAAATATGCACGAATTTAAATTTTCATCCATCTCAAACCCACTCTGCTAATGTTAAAGTCACTTTGCTTTTTAAAGCTCTGTTTTCTTTTTGCAGTTTGACTCATGAATTGAACTTTGCTTGATGAATTGAAGCATTGATGCTTTTGTTTCTTGCAGAAGCTGGAGTTGGCAAGGTGACCAAGGGCAGCAACTCTGAACTTATTACATATACGAAAATTAAAATTACATGAAATTTTTATACATAGAAAATAAAAACTTTGTTTTTCCTCAAAACAGCATTTTGAGGAAAAACTCACTTATTGAGCATAATCACATTGAAATTTTGATTTTATGAACTTATTTGACCTCCTCATGTGCCTGCTGACCCTTATTGAGCTTTTCCATGACTATAGTGACAAACCCTAGACCTTATGAGACCTAAAACCCTAAAAATGGCTTTTGCAAATGTAATGACAAAAAATGACTGTAAATGACCTGAACTTGTGAAAATAGGCCAGCAAGTAAAGACCATGAGGGAAATTTGATAATGAACCACTTCCATCAGTTGACCCATGACCTAATGGAATGTAGCTAATCGGATGGGACACCTAAAATGCATGCAAAAAGAGAATTTGATCACTGATGGAGGAATGAAGATACTGACACTAACAACTTGTATATTAGTTGGGTCCACATGCACACCCTACTCATCGATGGCGTGCCCTAGATATTAAAACTGGGTCATGCCAAAAGTGCATTTCTCCAAACTGGCACACAACTTGTGTTGTCGCAAGGTTTGAAGGACCTGTCGAATATAGTGGAGGTGATCTTCCCAACTCTGGCTGAAGATTGAGATGTCATCTAAATACACCACCATGAATGCATTGGTGAAGGGTCGCAAGATGTCGTCCATCAATCTCATGAAGGTTGTGGGGGCATTCATCAAACTGAAAGGCATTACCAACCATTCGAAAAGGCCCTCCTTGGATTTAAAGGCAGTCTTCCACACATCGGAGGGTTCGATAGGAACCTAGTGATAGCCAGACTTCAAGTAAATCTTGCTGAAATATTTGGCCCCCTTGTGCTGGTCCAGAAGGTCATAAATATGTGGGATTGGGTACCTATTCTAGACAATGATTTTGTTCAGCGCTTGAAATTCAATATAGAGTCTCCATGTCCAATCCTTCTTCTGTACCAATACAATCGGGTTCCCACAGGGGGATGAGATTGGCCTGATGTTCCCTTTATGCAACATCTCCTAGATCTACCTCTTGATCTTATTGTTCTCCAGAACAAATAGATAGATCGTTCCATTGGGTAGCAACGCACCTAGGGTAAAATCGATGGAATGCTTAACCTAACAGTGTAAATGTTCCCCTGTAGGTGAGGCGAAAATGTCCCTGTACTCCTCCATGACCTTCTCCATCTGTTGTTTTTGTGTGGTGGAGCCATGTCTAGAAGTCGTTTCCACAACCTTCTTCTTGCCCTAAGGGCATATCATAAGGAAACAAATTTCTTGGTCTAGGAAATAATCTTATTGCATTGCTTTGCAGTGATCAAAGAGATGGCGGTAGGCAGGGTTACCTCTGGTATCTTGTACAACTTATTTCCAAAAGTAATAATCACAAAGCGAAGTTTAGACTCATATACAACATGTTTTTTCCACAAGTATGGTTTTCCTCATAATACATCACAAACTTTAAGAGGAGAAACATCACATAGTACCTCATCTGTGAAGGGCTTGATGTTGTAGGGAAGGCGACACTACTGGCTAATGCGAAGATCTCATCCTTGATGAAGCCACCTGATGGTGTACGACTGCTTAAGTGTTTTTGTCGGTAGGCCCAACCACTTCATGACCTCTATTGAAATGAGGTTCTTTTGGCTTCTGTTGTCAACAATGAACTGCAGCGGAGAACCCTTCACCCACGTGTATGAGTGGAAGAGGCGTTCCTCCTCCTATAGATCTTCAGGCTCATTCTTTTGGATCTTGGTGGTGGCCATGGTGGCACTAGGCTCTGTGTCAATGACATTATTCCCTTTGTCATTACCCTTATCGGGTTCTGACTCGGACTTAGAACCTGCATCTGATTCAAAAGCCTTCAGCTCTACCACCAATGACTACTTGGCCCGACACTCACTTGTGTTATGAGTGGAGCTCTTATGTAACTCACACCATTTTCTCATGTCCTTCTTTGGCTTCGTGGTGTTGTTCTTTGCTTGTGGCTTCAGTGGGTTGTCTTGGGTCACTTCGCCTTGGATTTGGTCTTTTCTCTATGGTTTGGGGGCATCTTTTCCTTACTTCGGATTCGCAGATCCAAAGTCTTGCTTCTTCTATTTAAACTTATACTCGATCCTGACAATGTATCGGTATGTTGTGTCGAGTGAGGAGATGTCCAGGAACTCCATATCATCCTGGATGTACTTGTGTAAATAGTTGTGATACTTGAGTACCAAATGACACTAAGAATCCTTGATACGCAACTTCGTGCGGAGGGAGGGTATGGAAAACATTTGTGAACTCTGGTACATCTTGGTCCCTTCCCTGTGATAGTGTGGTCCACTTTATGTATTTATCTTCATAGCCCCCGACAGGGGAATATTGTTCCTTGATGGCGTTTCGAAAAGAATCCCAAGTGTGTGTGGTTGAAAACAGTGAGGATTCACTCACATCCTTTTGTTCACAGTAGGTTTCCCACAAGTCCTTGATGTGTGGGACGACTTTGAGAAGTGCAAAAGAAATCTTTTCCCGATTGGAAAAGTCATGAACTGAAAAATATCCTTCCAACAAATGCAACCATTTATCTATGGTGTATGCATCTATCTGGCCCACAAATATGGTGTATGCATCTATCTGGCCAACAATCTCCCCCTTTGGCATTAATGGCAGTAGATCAAGCTCCTCCCCCGAAGCCAGGTATGGTTTTCTCTTTCATTGTTCTTCCCTTTTGCATTATTAAATTTCTCCCCCTTTGACATCAATGGCAAAGGTGTTGGGCATGTGTTGTATTCTTTCCACAACTAATCACATGCACAGGGGGGTTTCCGGGGGGCGATAGCCACCCTATACAGGGTCTGGGGCAGCACCTTGGGAAATTTTTTTGGACCATATATTAGGTGGGCAAACCTACCTATGGTTTTGTGCATGGGTTTCGCACATGGTTTTGTTCATGATGGTTTTCTGCCCATGGTATTTTGTAGATCTAGTCAAGGGAAGTACGGTTATGTTCTAACACAGGGTTAATGGATTGGGGTTTATGAATGCTTCGACCTGTATATATATGTATTGTAACATTGAAAGGAAAATAATGAAAAATCTAGTAGTCCCGATTTTGGGATCCAGGGGAAAATCTTTGTGTATTTGTTTTGTGTTTCTCGCCATTGTATTTTTCTATTTTTGAAGAATTCATTGGTGTGTAATTTCTGTATAGGGTTAAAACCTACAAAAGGATGCTCCCAAAATCTCCCCCTGAAACATTGCAACCTACTCTTCAATTGATCCAATAAGATGAGTATCTGCCAATATTCTTTGTATTTTATTCATTTGGATGGAGGATTCACCACTCCTATTTGTTCCCGGAGATACACAGATGGTTCTCTTACTAGTGACTTAGTGAAAATGTATGCAAGTTTCTCTTTAGTGGCCACATATTCAAGTCGAACAACATTAGCAACAACTTGTTCTCTTAAGAAATGAAACTTGATAGGAATGTGCTTGGCCTTTGAGTGCATGAAAGGATTATTAGAAATGTTGATAGCACTAGTGTTTTCACACATAATTTAATTATATTTGTCAACGCTACTTTAATGTCCTTTAAGTTCTGCTTCACCCAGAGAATTTGTGAGCAGCAAGTGGCAGTTTCAATATACTCTACTTCATTTGTTGATAGAGAGATGGAGTCTTGTTTTTTGGTGACCCAAGATACTAAGCAATCTCCTAAAAATAATGTTGCACCAGAAGTGCTCTTACTATCATCAATGTTTCCTGCACAATCAACATTAGTATAAGCCTTTAAATAAACTCTTCGCTCTTAACATACAACAATCCATAGTCTGTTGTGCCTTGCAAGTATTTCAAAATCCTTTTTACAGTAATGACATTACTTTCATGGGGGCAGTCTTGAAATTTGGCCACCAAACCTACTGCTTGCATGATGTCTAGTTTAGATGCTATGAGGTAAAGAAGGCTTCCAATCATCGATCTGTAGACTATCTGATTTACAAGAGGTGTCTCGTCTTATTTACATAAATTACAACCAATAACCATAGGAGTGCTAACCAGCGTGCATACTTCCAATCCGAATTTCTTCAATGTTTCTCGCAAATATTTGGATTGAGAGATGAAGATGTCATCCTTTGATTAAGAAATTTGTAGTACTAGAAAAAAAAAAGATAATTCTCCTATCATGCACATATCAAATTCTATTTGCATGTAGTTTGCAAATTAATGTCCCAACTACTCCAAATCGCTACTAAATATTATGTTATCTACATATACTACCACAATCAATAAGTGGTCATCTTCAGACTTTATATACAGATTGTTATCTGCAATGCCCTTCTTAAAGCCTTGTTGTTGGAGGTATTTATCTAGTTTGGCATACCAGACTCTAGGGACCTGTTTGAGCCCATATAAGGCTTTTTCAGTTTGTAGACAAACCCTTCGTTTTAATGAACCCTTCTAGCTGCCCAATGTATACTTCTTCTTCCAAATATCCATTAAGAAAAGTTGAATTCACATCCATCTGATACACCTTGTTGTTTTTATCACTGGAAAAGGAAAGAAACATTCGAATAGATTCCAATCTTGCTACAGGTACAAAGGTTTCCTCAAAATATATCCCCTCTATTTGGACAAACCCTTTGCAGATTAAGTGAGCCTTATTCCTAATCACTTGACCTTGCTCATTTAGCTTTATTTTGAAGACCCATTTGGTGCCTATGACATTTTTCTCTTTGGGTCATGGAACAAGCTCTCAAGTGTCATTATTCTCAATTTGATTCAGCTCTTCATTCATTGCCTTTACCCAAGACTTATCCTCACTTTCCTAACTGAATTTTTTGGGCTCAATTTGAGAAAGCAGAGCTAGATTTGCGCAGCTTGGGCTACCAAGGAATCCCCTCCTTATTTGAACACCAAGTGTTTGATCACCAATAATTTGGCTTTATAGATGTTGTTTCTATACATACCTTGAGGGATATTTGGACCTTGGTGTTGTGCTTATTTATTTTTCTTTGTCTTTATCATCTATCTCTATTTCTTCTTGGTTTGAGAATCTGGTGGCTGAAATTTCTTCTCCATCCAAGTTCATGTTTCCTTTGGAAGACTTAGATTTTGGTATTATTTCATCCACTACTATGCTAATGCAGTCTTCGAATCTCTTTGTCCTTTTGTTGAAGCACTTGTATCCTTTACTCTAGAATGAGTACCCAAGAAATATACCCTCATCAGAGCGAGGATCAAACTTTCCAAGATTTTTATCGTTTCTTTTGATAAAGCATTTACTCCCAAATACCTTGTAGTGTTTCACTGATGTAGGTATCCCTTTCCATAATTCATAGGGAGTCTTATAACTGTTAGGCCTCAGTTGTGTTTTATTTGCCAGATATATTGTTGCTTGTGTTTCTTCTCCCCAAAAGGCGTGGGGTACATCTACTTCATCCATCATGGCTCTGGCCATCTCTTGAATTGTTTTGTACTTTCTCTCTACTACTCCATTCTATGTGGAGTTCTGGCCACATAATACTCCCTCCTTATGGGATTCTCTTCACAATATTATCAAATTTATTCGAAGTGGTTTCTCCACCTTTGTCTAACATTAGATATTTGATCTTCATATCTTTCTCATTCTCAACCTGAACTTTGAATATCTTGAAATTATTAAGAGCATATGATTTTTCTTTCAAGAGAATTATCCATGTGGCTTTGGTAAATTCATCAATAAATAAAATAAAACACCTTTCTCCTCTTGGGATTTGTGTCCTGGTAGGGCCACAGATGTTAGTGTGAATTAGCTCCAAATGTTTAGATGAGGAGAAATCCTTTGTCTTGAATCGTTTCCTTGTCTACTTATCAAATTGGCAAGACTTTCGGATTGAGTCATCAAGCCTCGACATTCTTGGCAATCCTTTTACAACTTCTGACTTGTTGATATTTAATAAGCTATCAAAATTTACATTACCAATCCTTTTGTGCCACAACCAATTTTGGCTTGTTTTACTCAGTTAGAAACTCACTCTGGAGTCATCAAACACATACACATTATTGTGAGTCCTTACTACCTTTCCCACCAGCTTGTCATTTTCTTCTTTTTAGATCTCACAGTCTTTAAATAGAAAGGTCACATTGTAGCCATTATAACACATTTGGCTCACACTAATATACATTATTCTTGAGTCCTTCTACATACAACATTTTGGGCTTTGGTATGTTCATCGAGACTCATTGTGCCCTTCCACTTAATCCTTGTTGGAGCATTGTTTCCTCTATCCTTTTTCTTCAGAGACAAGAATTTACTCTTATCTCCAGTCATGTGATTGGAACAACCACTATCTACATACCATATACCTTCTTGGTCATACGTAGACAAGGCAAGTCCACACTCTATGGTTTTCTCAATGTTACATTTCCAACTCTTCCCGTCTTTTGGGAAAACAAGTTGCCAAGCATACTGAGATTTAGAAGCATGCTCAAAACAAATTCTGCATTCACTAGCCTTATGTCTCAAATTATTACCTTTAAAACATTCAACATCATCCATTAGAGGAGAGAAAGAATTTCTACTCCTCGGAGGGGAGTTTTTGTTGACTTCTGGTAGCATCGGATGTGCTCTAAGCCTCAAAATTTGCAGGGAGGCTAGGACATGTATTCTAGAATACCCAGAAATCATTTTGGGAAATTCCACCGGGAGACAGTTTTATTAAAATAATTAATTATTCTTAATGGATGCCTAAGTCTAAACTTAGGAAATTAAAATAATTAAAGGTTATTACTTAAACTGGGGGTGAAACTTCTAGAAGAAGACAAGGATCAAGCCAAAATGATCTGAGCCATTGAATAGAATCTAATTTCGGTTGTTGAGTGATCGACAAGAGGATTATAAGAAGAGGCTTGATGGGCATTTGGAAAACACATCAAGTGAGAGATCAGAGATCAATTTTCTTAAGAGAGCAGCGTAGCAATTGTCGAAGAAGGAGATCGAAGAGATTTGTTGCAGTGAGGGCCGGGAAAATTTTCCAAAGGAATTTTTCCTAATCCAGAGAGTGCAAGGCAGAGAGGGAAGAGAATAGTTGGAGAGGCAGCGCTGGGCCATGTAGAGGCAGCATAGAGCTACGTTGTGGTAGTGCAGAGCTTCAAAGGGAGTCTGTATTTCTGCTGGGGAATAGTCAAGATCTATTGTCGGAGTCAGGGTGTGAGACCGAGAGGCCAGAGGGACGAAGTTTCCAGTGAGTAGAGGATTGAGAGGAGGTGCAGCATAGTCCCAGCAGAAGTGACTCAACAATTGCATGGGTGTGACACAGTATTACATAGAAACTACGCAGAGACACCGCAGAGGCTCATCTCCAACACAGATCAGTGTCAGATTTCCCAGAGACAAGGTGAGATCATCTCACTATATTTTTGTCTAGTTATATCGTTGTATAGGATTTCTAGTTCGGGGATCCGAAGAATTGTACTTAGAAATTACTGCATAATAATACAAACCCTCAGCGGCTACATTGATTTTCCCGCATTGGGTTTTTTCAAGGACATTTGTCCAAAAACAATGGTGTCACTTGTGTGTGCCATATCTTTCTTTCTCGATTCATGTTTCCACATATTATTAAAGTTGTGAATGTTGCAGTTGTATTCATTTCAATGTTTACCATATAATATTGTAAATAACTTGATTCAATAGGAGAAATATAATCAGTTGTTGCAGTAGTGATTCGGGGATTCCGAATTTTTACATGGAACCAAAGGGCAGGTGAAGCAAGGGAGCAAACAGGAAGGGCCGAGTGTTGAAGAGAAGGAGGGAGACCGAAGTGATGCGTAAGCATCAGATCGAATCCCCAGAGGGATTACATTGTCTAGGCTAGGACAACAATATTCTTAAGGAAGATATCTCTCTGAGTGAGTTGACATAGAGGTAATATTTCCATATCGAGATTTGTTAGTGACTAGGGGAGCAATGCAGCAAAAGCTTTAGCGCAGAGAATTCTTCAGGTGAGACGTAGTTTTATATAACAGTTGTTGAGGTAGAAAAACATCAAAAGAAGGAAGGAGACACTTTTTGAGGGAATTTCTTCCTTAGATAATTCCTAGCCAGGGAATTCGATTTCTCAATTGTTGAGATGTTGTAGACAGGATCATATCTACTAACTCCAGCAGGGAGTGCATAGGCTATTCTAGCAACAACACAGAGGAGAGAGGAGGAAGTTCGATATTTTGTTGGCAGATATGGAATCTAATGGGAAGAGAGATAAAGATCGATTGGACTGAGCATCCAAATATGTGATCTGGAAGGCTAGGATCTCCTGCCTTTTGGATGAGCATAAGCTAAAAGCCTATGTCAATAGCGTGGTAGTTGAACATGTAGATACAGATCCACTCAAGAAGTACAAGGCTTAAATGGCAAAGGCCAAGCGATTGATCCTCGATGGAGTGAGGGATCATGTTGTATGTCACATAGCTTGCAAAGCGACTGCCAAGGAAATGTGGGATGCCTTGGCTACATTGTATCAGGGATCTTCCAAGTAGCGGAAGATGTACTTGGAGGAGAAAATGAGATCCACGAGGATGCAGAAGGGGGGACACATTGACCTGGTCCTATCAAAGCTTCAAGAGGTCTAAGACTCGTTTGTAGTTGTAAGATCAACACCTTAACCCACCAAGATGGTGAAGTTGGACCTAAATTCAGTCTTAGAAGAATGGAAAGTGTTTTTCCAAAGTATCCTGGGCAGAGAGGGATTGTCGAATTGGGAAGGGATGTGGGCCGCTCTTTAGAAGGAAGAGATGAGACAAGACTTAGTCAAGTGCAAACTTGATAGTAGTAGCAGCAGTGGGACGAAGCCCAAGGAGGAGGAAGAGTATGTAGCCCTTGCATCAAAGGGGCAGAAGGAGCAACAGAGGTGAAAGAAGGACATCTCAAAGATCAAATGTTTAGGGTGTGGTGAATTTGGTCAATACACTACACAATGTCCTCTCAAGAAGGACAAGGACGAGAAACATGATCCACAGGTTGCAACTGCAAAGATAGAGGAGGAGTTTGTAATGGTTTCCTAGATACCTTCCGAGCAGAGGTGGGGTGATCTCGTAATGTAGTTCGAAAGAACTACAGATGGGTAGGATCATTGAGGAGTCCACCTATTGGATCAATACCTTGCTATGGAAGCCCATATCAAAAGTAGTAGGATGGACCAATGTCAGTTGGTCCAAAGGAGTACCGGAGTGACAACTGCAATGACTAGGAGCACCAGAGACTGAGAAACACAGAGAAGAGTTGGCATCAGCGTAGTTGACATAGTGCAGAGTCAATAGCAATGCACAAGCTTCAGAGGATCAGTGCAGGGGCTAGTAGCAATCAGAACTCCAGAAACAGATGCATCATGTTGAACACATGTTTAGTATTTTGGATGTTTTTCCGTTGCAATTGTTGCAAAAGGCAAAAACAGCAGTTGGATAGGGTTGCAGTGCAGATGCAGCGTTGGTAGTGGCAGGGCCAACAATAACACAAATGTATCATTTGTGTAGTAGTTGGTGGGTAGTGATATCAGACATTAGCAGCGTAGAGGGAGATGTTTCAGAGTCAGGGTGATGCTTCAGCAGGTTGCATTACTAGAGCACATTCCTCACTAAGAGGGAGCATTTATTTATGGTAGCATCGGATGTGCTCTAAGCCTAAAAATTTGTAAGTAGGCTATGACACATGTATTCCAGAATACCCAAAATCGTTTTGGTAAATTCCACCCAGAGACAGTTTTATTAAAATAATTAATTATTTTTAATGGATGCCTAAGTCTAAACTTAGAAAATTAAAAGAATTAAAGCGTATTAATTAAATTGGGGGTGAAATTTCTAGAAGAATATGAGGATCAAGCCAAATGATCTAAGCCACTGATTAGAATATAATATGGGTCATTGATTGATCAACAAGAGGATAATAAGAAGAGGCTTGATGGGCATTTGGAAAAAACATTGAATGGGAGATCAGAGATCAATTTTCTCAAGAGAGCAGCGCAGCATTTGCCGAAGAAGGAGATCGAAGTTATTTCTTGCAGTGAGTAGCAAGGATAATTTTCGGAGGAAGTTTTCCTGATCCGAAGAGTGCAAGGCAGAGAAGGAAGAGAGTAGTCTAGAGAGGCATAATTGTGGTAGCGCAAGGCTTTAGAGGCAGTCTGTATTTCTTCTGGGGAACAATTAGGATCTAGTGTCAGAGGCGGGGTGTGAGACCAGGAGGCTAGAGGGCTGAAGTTTCCAGCAAGAAGAGGATCGAGAGGAGGTGCAATTAGTCCCAACAGTAGTGATGCAATAACTGTGTGGGTGTGATGCAATATTGCATAGAGACAACGCATAAGCTCATCTCTAGCGCAGATCAGTGTCAGGTTTCCCAGTGACAGGGTGAAATAATCTCACTATCTTTTTGTCCAATTAGATCTCTGTATAGGATTTTTTTTTTTACAGAAACGGTTAGAATGATATATTGATTCTTGGCAGAAATGCCTCAATTCAGATTACAGAGAGGTAGGCAGAGCTCAAATTTCTCCTCGGCCAGGAACCATATGGCTTCCCCACTAGTGAGCCTGCAAATTTTGCAAACTATATTATGAGTAATCTTCTCTATCTTTCCTAATTTGCAGATACAAACAAACTGCTCCAATAAAAGACAGTAAAACATTTTAATCAGACAGTTAAGGGATGGGATCCCAGCCTTCATCTCTGTCTCTTAGAAGAACTCTGAGGGGGAGGAGAACCGCTTTATTGGCTTCAGCATCAACTTCTTTGTTGTTATCTCTCTTTACATGAAGGAATTCCAGACTCTAAAAGGATTTTATTGAGGATCTAATTCTGCTCAACAATCTTGATAACCTTAAATCTGAAGGTGAGGAGTTGTCCACAATGGCCTTTATAATAGACTAGGAATCACCAAATACTATTGCATCTTTGATACCCAGAAAAATGAGCAGCTTGAGCCCCTCGAGAAGAGCTAGAGATTCAGCTTGAACGCTGGTATTGAAGCCCACTCCCCAGGCATATATAGATTCAGTTCTACCCTCTGCACTTTTGACTACACCAACTGCTCCGAAAATACCAGGATTGCCTTTTGCTGCACCGTAAAAAAGGAGAGCATTTCTTTCCTTCTTGGTGCAAAACTCAAAGAATTTTGCAGCCTTTAGGCATATTTTCCAGTGTTTTAGAGGAGAGGGGTGCCTAACTATATCAATGAAGTGGAGATCAAGAGTAGCGCCCCATTCAACATCTTGTTCACTAAGATCTGCCCCGTCTAGCTGATCTCCCAAACGTCTTTTATATGGCTTTTAATTTTTGCCCAGGTTATCTTGGGATCGCTCTTCTTGTCTCTGAATATCCTTTGATTTCCTTCCAGCCATATATGCCAATAGATTAATTTAGGAAGGGCGAGCCAGGCTTCTTTGATATGAGCATTCTGAGAAGTGCCACCAAGGTACGTAAGCTTCCAGTTTGAGAACAGGTCTGAGCAGCGATTAGGGGGGCGAAGTCAATGCTCCATGGGCTTAAGGCCTCTTTCCAAAGATCTGTAGCAAAATTACAGAAGAGCATCAGATGGGAGGCATTTTCTTCATCTTCCCCACAAAGCAAGCAACGGGAGGGCCCCATAAAGCCTCTTTTCCGAAGCCTATCGTCAGTCAAAATTACCTGATGGCAAAGAAGCCAGCAGAATGAGTCAATTTTGGGGATCGTTGTCTGAGACCAGATCCCCTGCCAAGGCTTCAGATCAGGAGGGACATTAGGATGCAGAGAGATCTGCCTATAGCCCTGCGAAACTGAATAATGCCCAGGGATTGGACCCCATCCCCGAGTGTCTGATTTTTTGTTATTCAATGGGGCTTTGCCTTTTAAGAGGGAAAGAAAGGTAGCGTAATCTTTGGAAAGGTTCATAGGCACCTCTAATTTTTCCCAACTCTGCCAATCACCATTCTCCCAATGTGATATGTCCCACAGAGCTTTAAAACCAGCTCTCTCCATCCAGTCTTTCAACAAAACCAGAGCGATCATCAGATAGGGGATCACTACCCATAATACGATCATCCCAGATTTTAATGCGCTTGCCATTTCCAAGGATCCAGTGCGCATGGAATTTAATTAAGGCGGAAGCTTTTTCGCACAGTTTATGGATCATCGTTCCGGGGGTTGTAATGGGGTTGTCCATACAGTGTGTTCTCTACCCACGGAAGTATTTTTTCCACAATGCTAGCTAAGCCCAACCCGGATTTGGGGCAATTATCCTCCATAACAGTTTTGCGCCCGATGCGATATTTTGCTCACTGATATTCTTGAAGTTCAATCCACCTTCCATTTTGGGCAAGGAGATTATATCCCAGCTTAATAGAGGGGTTTTCTTCTCATTTGCTTTGTCGACTTTCCAAAATAAATTTCTTATGTATTCCTCCATTTTCCTCATGATGCCAATAGGAGCCATCATAACTGCAGACTGATAAATGGGAAGGTTGTTCAAGACAACTTTTATAAGCATTGTCTTGCCAGCCAGAATGAGCCAATTGAAGCCCCAAGATTGGATTTTGGACTTAAATTTTTCCAACGGAGGCAGCCAGTCTCTGCTGAGAGCCTTTTTTTGGAAGACAGGGAGCCCCAAATACTTGAAGGATGACCAAGAAGAGGAGGTTGCAAAGCCGAAACAGCTGGAGATGGCTTGGAGCGATCTGGCAGTAGAGTTCCAGCAGAAGATATGAGATTTTCCTTTATTGAGGTTGCTTCCTGAGTCTTCACAATAGGCATCCACCACATCTTTAAATCTTTTAGCCGAGGGCAAGGAGGCAGCACCCAGCAAGAGAGAGTCATCCGCGAAAAGTGTATGGTTTATGTTTTTGACACCTCTTGCGATGTTCAATCCCATTATTTCTTGATCAGTCTGCTTTTTATTCAAAAGGAAGCTGAGAACAAAAGCTTGGAGGACAAAGAGCAAGGGGGAGAGAGGACACCCTTGCCTCAGCCCTTTAGAGGCTTTGAAGAAGTTAGTAGCCCTCCCTTTCACCAAAGGGGCAATATAGGGCTCACTAATACAAGCCTTGATCCAGTTGATAAATTTGAGGCCAAAACCAAATTTTTGCAGGACATCCAACAGGAATCTATGTCTCACCCTGTCAAAGGCGCTTTCAAGATCTAACTTGATAACCATCCCTTTCTCTTTTCGGGTCAAGCTTGAGTGGATCGCCTCTTAGACCAAGATAAAATTGTCCACAATCTATCTTCCCTGAATAAAACCTCCCTGATTCTCAGGAATAATGTACGGAAGAATAGTTTTCAGTGTGTTTGTGATCACTTTTGTTATCATCTTGTAGCCTATATTGCAAAGGGAGATAGGACGAAATTTGGTGAAGGAATTGGCGCCTTTTTCCTTAGGGATAGGGGCCAGGAAAGCCGAATTGGTGCTTCCCCCAATTTTCTGACAAGCATGTGATTTCTGAACCATTCTTCATAAATCTTTTTCCACGATCTGCCAACAATTCTGCAAGAATCTGGCAGTAAATCCATCTAGGCCCAGGGCCTTATCTAGCTCCATAGCAAAGAGGGTGGTTTTTATTTCATTATTAGTGACTTCTGCTTCCAAAAACTGATTCTTTCTGACAGAAATCAAAGTGGGTACCTCATTCACTAAAGTTGAAGTATGCCCCAGACCCTCTTTTTCACTATACAAATTTTTGAAATGAAGGAAAGCAACGTTTTTTATGATTTGTATATCTCTGTGTTTGATGTTCTCTTCTTTGATTTTGGTGATGGAATTGAAATTTTTCCGAGCTTGGGCTTGCTTGTGAAAGAAGGATGAGTTCCTATCTCCTGCCTTAAGCCAAATCCTATGAGATTTGACCCTCCAATACTCTTCCTCGGCCAAGCTTGCCTTGAGAAGATTTTGCTAAAGTTCCGCCTCCTTGTCGAGAACTTCTTTTGTGATCTCTTCATTTTCCGATTTCAGATGATGAATCTCGATACATTCTTGGATCTTTTTCCTTTCCACTGCTGGTTTAGGAAGGGATTTTACCCAAGTTTTCATTGCAGCTTTCACTCTCCTAAGTTTTTCCTCCCAAACAAAGAAGGCAGAGTCGTTGACTAGTTGCTTCCAAGTATCTTTTACTAATTGCATAAAGCATTGTTCCTTGACCCAAAGGGGACTGAATTTAAAAGGGATAAGACCTTAATCCATATGGGCCAGAAGATCAAGTTTGATGGGTTTGTGATCGGAGACACTACAAGGGAGAATATGCATTCTAGACTCTAAACCAAGAAGAAGAGAAGCACTTTGAACAAGAAATCTATCTAACCTTGTAGCAATATGTCCCGGACCAAGTCTTTTATTGGACCAAGTGTACTTTCCCGACGAAGGTTTGATGTCGATCATGTCCCAATCCTGAAGCAGGTCCTCAACCCATTCTCGCGTCGGATCCCTTACAATGCTTCCTCCATGCTTTTTAGCCAAAGATAATGTGAGATTTAGATCCCCTGCTATGACGATGTTCGCTAAATCTTCAGAAACTGCCAAACTTCTAATGGAATCCCAGCAGATCTTTTTCTCTCCTACGTTGACTAGAACATACAAGTTGAAGAGACAGAGGGTCTCATCTGAATCAATGTGTTGTAGCTTTGAGAACAACCAATGGGTGTTGGCTACCTCTTTAATCCTTGAGGATTTGTTTGCGTTCCAAAGGGTGCTCAGGCCTCCTGAGGCACCACGAGCTGAGACAGCTTGCCCTTCACTTCTCTTCCGTAGTTTTTTGCCGATATGGAGGAAGGCCTTGTCCTCCATTTTTGTCTCCTAGATGAGGAGTATATCAGGAGATTCAGATCTTATCAGGATTTTGATGGCTTCTTTTTTATTCTACTCCCCATACCCCTACTATTCCAAGAGACAATCTTCATCACTTTCTTTTTGAATGGAGAGCTCCTTTAGAGCTATGGGACTGATTTCTGGTCGTCTTCAGTGTTTTAGCCAAGATTTTCTCGAGGGTTGGTTGGCTTCCTTGGAGTTTGTCTTGATAAGTCTCCTGCTCTCTTTTTTCACAGCCAGATTTTCAGCCTCTCAATGATCTTCTAGCCGAGGTTTGTGAATCACCTATTTCACCTTCTTCTTCTTAGTCCTCCGAGCCTTGCACTTCCTCAGCCTCTTCTGTGGGTATCTCTTTCGTTCTGTCTGCATTACTTTCGACTTGCTTTGGTCCCGAGGGGGGCTCTTTGTGGGGTGATCCTTCTTTCTGCATCTCTATTTCTTGGGTGTTTTCTATTACTGAGTTTAACTATATAAATTTGTTTCCTTGTTCTTCCATGAGAGGTGTTTGAAGCCCAGAGCCTGCTTGGGGAACTTTGTCATTTATATTACCATTTATAGGGGCTTTGTGAGTGGTTTTGGTCCTTTTGACCTGAGTCCATCCTTCCTCATTGCCTTTCTCCGCTTCACTATTCTTTGGACAGCCTCTAGCAAAATTGCCATAGACATGGCATTTCCTGCACTTGAACGGAAGCTGCTCATAGTCCAGCTTTTGAACATGCATCCAACTTCCAGCCCTAATCTTTATTGCCTCAGGCAGACCGACCTCAAGGTCAACTTCAACACAGATTCTAGCACAACCGTATTGGTCTTTACTGTTTGCTCTATCAATGAATTTTCCCAAGGTGTTTCCGATGTGCTTAAGAGACTCCCAGTTCCAACAATGCACTGGCAGGTTGGGCAGCCTAACCCACACAGGGACGGTTGTGGGGACGTCAATTGCTGGATCAAAATCAAGCGTCCACTTATTGAGATACAGCCCCTGAGGGCCCATGAAATAGGGACCATTATGGAATATCATATCCTTATCATCCTTTTCAGAGAATTCAAACAGGAAGAATCCCTTCCCTATAAAATACGAAGTGACTCTGCTTTTAATAAACGGTGCCCAGTTCCTTGCGACCCAGCTCTTTGAGGTTTTGGGGAGGGAAAGAGTCTAGTGAACTGTCCAACCAAAGCACGCTCAACCAAAGAAATGGTGACCTGAATCAAACCCTCGGGGGGGAAGCGAAATCTCAGGGATGTCATCCAAACGTTTCACAAACTTCGCAGCCTCGGTTGCTTTCTTCTTTGGTAGATAATCCAGAAGTTTGATAAAAGCCCCAGCATCAGAAAGGGGAGGCGACGGTGACTCCATTGATGTAGCGACGCCTTAGCTCGATCGAATTGGGCATGCACAAATCCCAGTGAACATAGTCCTTCAAGCTTGCACAAAAAAGATGCCCTTGTAAAGCCAAATGAAAAGCAGAGGGCCGAAGCGCCGCGTATGGTAGATCGCCGCGCAGGATCAAAGCACCTCGCAGGAGAAAGGCAAAGCCCTCCGAAGTGGCCACAGGGCCGAGGCAACGACCTCAATCGCAAAGGATCAGTTGCAGAGCGGCGTGCTAGCGCGCGCAAAAAAATAAAATATATATATATATATATATATATATGATATTATATCTATATATATATAATATATATATTATATATATATATATATAATAGATATATATATCTATATATATATATATATATATATATATATATATATATATATATAAGATAAACCTGTTCCGCAAAAAAAAATCATGAATATCTGTATAGGATTGCCAGTTTGGGCATCTGAATAATTGTACTCATAAATTACTGCATAATAATACAAACCCTCAACTATTGCACTAGTTTTCCCGCATTGGGTTTTTCTAGGGACATTTGTCTAAAAACAACGGTGTCACTTGTGCGTGCTATATCTTTCTTGCCCGGCTCTTGTTTCCACATATTATTTAAGTTGTGAAGGTTGCAGTTGTATTTATTTCGATGTTTATCGTATAATACTGTAAATAAATTGATTCAGTAGGAGAAATATAATCAGTTGTTGCAGTAGTGATTCGGGGATTCCGAATTTTCACAATTTTGAGATATAAATTTTTTATACTTTACGTATCTAAAATTTCCATCTCCTTCAACTTTAACTCTTATACAATTAATAGCTTTATGTCCAAAGATATGATATTTATATTAATAACCATCAAACAAATTAGGGTACTTGAAATTGGAAAATTTTCAAGTTTGGGAATGTTGTCGTACCTTTGTTGTCATGTTGATTGATTCATTCTCCTCTTGTTTGATTCTGTTGGGACATTAGAATTCTCATTCCAGTGTTCGGTGCCTTTCTTGCTTGACTTTAGCTTTCCCTCACTGAGTTTTCCTTGAAGCACCTTCGCATAACTCTAGGGTTCTTCAAATCCTATGGACCTAAAGCTTGTCTTTCTTATAGAGGGCTCCTATGATATATAATATATAAGGCCTTTCTTGTTTTCTAGAAATATTTGATTGTTCAGAATTTGGTCTAACTTTCTTGCCCCTTCTACAAATTTTCTATCAAGACCCTTCTTGGTCTCTAATATTTCAAGATCTGTTCTCAATGAGACAATTTCTGCCTCCAAACTCTAACAATTTTCTTCCCATTCATGAATCAAGTAATTAAGAACTTCTTCCTTCCATTTTGCTTCTTCTAACCTAACTTTTAGGGACATAATCTCTTCTTTACATGCTTTTTGGATCATATCCCCTTTTTCTTTGATCAACTCCTGCTTAAGTGTCTATTCTTGTCTTCTATATTTTCACATGTTTTTTGTTTCTTGTAGTCAAATTCAAGAGCCACAAGTAAACACTCATTTGACTCTCCCTATTAAGAGATCTACTATCATATTATGGCTCTGAGCAATCTTCTTTGGAGTAGAGTCCCTTCTTATTGAGGAACTTCTTCTTCTTATGTATTTGGGCTTTGCCTTTTAACTTTTGATCATTTTCATTTTCTAACTTTTCTTTGTAAGGATACTTGGATGCAAAATGTCCAACTCTTCCACAGTCAAAAAATCTGAAGGGAAACTTTCCTTTATACTTTCCTGAACCATGTTTTAGTCTCCTAGAAAAGTGAGCTTGTTCCTGATAAGATTCATAGTTGGAACAATCTTAATCATCTTTGTGCTCCCTAGCCTTCTTGGACGCCTTGAAAGTTGCCTTTTTGGTTCAGTATTCTCTTTTTCTACTCTCATTTCATATGTTGTGAGAGTACCAAGTAACCGGTCCGTTGTGAGACTTTTCAGGTCAGTCATTCCTTCAATGGCTGAGATTTTGACATCAAAGGCAAAGACCTTAAGACCTTTTGAACAATTACATCTTCATTGATAGCTTCACCAAGTCCCCTGGTCATATTGGTTACTTCTTCAACTCTAAGAAAATACTCTATTATGCCTTCCTCTTCACTCATTCTTAAGCCTTCAAACCTCACCCTAAAGGTTTGAAGTTTGGCTTACTTGACTTTCTCATATCCTTCATGACTCCAATAGATCTTTACCCATACTTCCTTAGCAGACTTACAATGCATAACCTTTACAAGTTCAGATTGACTAAGGCAAGAAAGAATGGCATTATTGGCCTTTGCATTATTTCCAAATGCCTTTTTACCATATGCATTAGTAGGAGGGACTACAGGGACAACATAATCTACCAACACAAAGCCCCAAACATCTACTCCTGGGGACATAAGATAAGCTTCCATCCTAACTTTCCAAAAGGCATAATTTGTCCCATCAAAGACTGTTATCTTACTTGAGTAAGCATCCTAATGCTTTTTTTTAGACATAAATCCTTATGGATCTACCTTCTAGTGATTAAACTATTATTGAAGAAACTTGGCTCTGATACCAATTGTTGGAATAAGGAATTAGTCAGATGGGCGGGTGAATCAGTGATAAGTGAGATTTTAAAAATTTAAGCTCAATTCTTTACTCCCTTTCACTCTTGTCAAATACTTATGTGATCATTCTTAGTACAATATACATAAATCAATGTAAACCATTAAAATGAGCACACAATCCATCCATTTGAGTAGCAAACACATATTGACACATGTATTTCTACGTGGAAACCCAAAGGGGGGAAACTACCAATCTGTTTGTTATTATGATGTAATTTCGGCACATACTTAAATACATCAAGTTGTTTGTGAGCACCCACCCATAGGAAGACCCGACCTCCTTCAAAATAGAAAGCCACTACTCGCAAAGAGGCACCAACCTCTTATGCATGCAAGTCAGTACCTTCTCTAGCCACATGTATTGCTTTTCATACACTTTTCAAACTGAAAACAAAGGCCTATACAAATGCTTAGTAATATAAACCTAATAAACTTCTACACACAACACTTTCCTTCTGCTTTACAATTCTTATTTGCACTACACTCTTTACTACTCAACAAACTATTGTCTTGGCCCTCAGCTACTGTATATAATGGTTAACTCTCAACACCAATCACCCTTTATTTTGCACACTTATGATCAACACCTCACCTAGAAATGTTGCTACACACAACACCTCTACACCCCCACCATCACAACAACAATCCTAGGTTTTTTTTCATTTTAACACAGTGAATGATGTGGTCTCTGTTGACATCCACACTGCCCAAGTGCATGCACCATCATGGCTTCCCATGTTATGTAGGATGAGTATGTCTATTTAATCTCATAATTGCAACAAGGCTCTACATTCCATTGTTCCATCAAATGGCTTGCTCACTGAAGCTTGATTGATCTCCAAGAATGGGCTTTGTTCACTCAATAGTTGCAGTTTCTTTAAATCACAGAATGGACCCCTGATCATTCTCCATGCTGGGAGTTAATTCTTAGTTCAGACATAGTGCTTCAGTAATGTTCCCATCCTTCTTGATTGCCCACAAAGATCAGATTGTATTAAAGGCGTGGATTTTCTTGCTCTGTAATTAGAGCTTTTTCTCTTATCCATATTTCAGTTAATTTTTCATCGCATGCAAGGTAGATCAAAAGTGGCATGTTCCTATTCGAGACAGGATCCATTAACTCAATTTGAGAAATCATGGTCCTTTCTTTCTCTAAATATCACCTTTTTGCAGTTGTCAATAATCCAATGGCACCAACCTTACTGAGTGCATTTACTTAGTTGTTGACTCATCCATGCCTGCATACACTCATGGCAAATAGCCAAGTTGGTGCATCTACCAAATATGGCACATAGTGCCTAAGAGTTATCGACTCATCCATGCCTACATACACTCATGGAAAGTAGCCAAGTTGGTGCATCTGCCAAATATGGCACATAGTGCCTAAGAGTTGTCAACTCGTACAAGCCCTTAAACATATTCCACTACTAACTTGGAGCTTGGATGCCATGATACCTGGGTCCTTTTTAAATAAAATTCCTTAAGACTCGCGAGCTTGTACGCTTCTTGCCTGGCCTACTTGTGTGCCTCGTTGATAGTCCCCTCTTATAAACGACTGCTCCTCTTCCTTTAAGGTGTTAATGGAGGTTCTGGGGTTGGCCCACTTCCCACCTGTTGGCATGCCTTAACACCTTTCCCCAGACACCTTTACATGTTTTCCACCACTGGACCTAGTTTTGTGACCTTCGATTAAACCTCTAGGTGCTAAAACACTTTGTTGGCCTGCGAGAGCTTAATTCCCTTTAAAACCTTCCATGCCCCTAATTCTCTGTTGTAGGCATAACTGTGTGCTACAAATTTAGCCCTTAGAACTCTACCCTTATCGAAATGGAGCCCTAAATCCCTGGTATTCTTTTAATAGAGTTCCTTAATATTTACGGTCTTGTGCGCTTCCGGGCTTGGCCCACTTGTGTGCCCTGCTGACAATGCCCGTCTCTCAATTCAAATTGCTTTTGGGCTTCCAACCTTCTAAGCAATATATGTTACGAGTTCCGTCGATTGACGATCTATCAATTGTCATTCCATACTAGCCCAACACCATGTTATCCCATGCCATTTATTAATCAAGTTTCAGGCTCCGAGCTTCTAACCTTCTGGGAATTGTTCCACTAACCCAACTCCAAACTATCATGGTCGCCTATTTAATAACGTTATGGGCTTCTAGGCACTAGAATTTGACTATGGGGGTCCTTACTTTGAATAGCAATAACTTTTGGTGAAGGGGGGCATTTGCAGACTTCAACATATTGTTGGAAATATATTTCCAAACACTATCCCACTATGCCACTTCCATGAGCATATGAGTTGGTCTCTTGAGGCATAATCTCCTCCAAAGTCTCAGACTCCCTAACCATCATAGTCATCTTATTATGGCTTCTCCTCTAAGCTTTCTACTATGATGATTCTCTATAATAGATTGTAGCAACCATCGGACCCCCCCCCCCACTAAGCTTGACACGTCATGCACATCAATGTTGGCCTAGTTGACATCAATGCCATCAACCATTCAGACAAGGCCAATTGCCCAACATGAATAATGGTGATGAATCAACTTGGATTCATGGATACCAACTAATGATGGTTGTCCCCACTGAGTCTGAGTAATGATGTACATACATATATTTGACAACTGAGTAATGATAGTTTTTCTAATATCTGTGTGTGTGTGTGTGTGTGTATGTATATGTATGTGTGTGTGTGTGTGGTGTTTCCCGTGTAATCTTATTTATATATGTTTTTTTACACATGTTGAACACATGGTTAATTTTGGTGCATGTGTAACTATTGCATATTTAGAACAGAGATTAACAACAAAGTAAATGAGTAGGTATAGTATAGGCTTAGCCGATTCAATGTCAACATCTTGTTGATTCAAAAAAATTGTGGTTCCATACACCTAGAATATGACATAGGACCTAAATTTGTATGAACCCTATGGGGGTGTGACATATGGTATCAGAGTGAGATGTCACCATCTCACATCTTATAGAACAAAGGGAGATGGAAAAAGGTCTACCCAGATTAAATAATTACAAGGTTCATTCATAAGGACTTGGTGACAATAAAAAAAGATGAGAAATGAAATACACCCAACTATATATTGAATATGAAGAGGGTGATGAATGTGGGTAAACTAAAGGAAAGTACAAAAGTCCCTCAAGAAGATGATATCATATAGGTATTTTGCATTATGGTTTTTGTTGCTAGTCACTTGATGCAACACATGTAACTTGGAAAAACTATTCAGGTATGAGGATTAATGTCTTAGGAGGAAACTAGGACAAGCACGTGCATAGGTTGTATTATGCGGACATGATGATCCATGGGACAACATGCCAAGCACTTATAGATATAGGGGCATCACACAACTTCATAAGGATGGATGTTGTTAGGGAATGTGGATTTAGTGTTATCGTAAGCAAAGCAGCGGTGAAGGAAACAATAGGTGTCACCACATTAGTTATTGTATAGGTGGAAGAGTGGCATCAATTTGAAAATTTGAAAATATTCCTAATGGATGACTTTGATGTTAAATTGGGGATGGATTTTCTCAAAAGGAGCAATGTCGTTTGATATCATCTTTAGATCAATTAGTTATACTTGGAGAATGATATACATGTGTTAAGCACACAACCACATGAAATCCTAATGGAGGGGTACAATCAATATCTACATTAAACATGAAGAGGGTATCACAATGCCAAATCAATTAGTTATACTTGGAGAATTATATACATGTGTTAAGCACACAACCACACGAAATCCTAATGGAGGGGTACAATCAATATCTACATTAAACATGAAGAGGGTATCACAATGCCAAAGATCACATATTTATGATGCAGTGATAAATGAGGTAGAAGAGGCTAGAGTGGGGACACCTATTCCACCAGAGCGTGTTGTCTTGTTAGATGAGTTTGTGGATTGGATGTTGGAATATTTTCTAAAAGTGCTTCTACCAAGGTGCAATGTTGACTAGTGTGTAGAGCTAGAGCTAAGGTTGCAACCATTAACAATAGTTCCCTACAAATCAACTAGGCCAGAGTTAGAGGAGTTGATATGTCAGTTGATAAATTTGATTGGTGTAGGTTTCTTATGTCCTTCACAATCCCTAAAGGTTCCCTAGTCCTATTCCAGAAGAAGAAGGACATGAGGCGATCCGGTGGATCAAAATAGTGCTCAAAATTCAAAGTGTGTGATAGAGCTTGAAACCTGAACGACTGGATAGATCTCGGCAATCTAAACCCAACGTAATTTGTTTCACTTAAAACCAATATCAGATGCTCCCAATATCGTGTTCTGATCGAATTGGTAAATAGGTAAATTTTGGAAAAAAGACAGACGACTGGACATTTTGGGCCTCTCCTGATTGGTCCAAAAATTTGAATTTTATTGGACAATGGGTTTTTGCCATTTGTCTCGTTGTGATTTGTTCGATTTTTTTTTTTATATTGATGTTGATAGTGTATATGGGCCAATAGTGAAGTGCCACATTGGCCAACCAAGGATTTCCACATGGCCTCAACAGGTTGGTTTAAAAAAAAATTATGAGGTCAAACTACCTCCACAGGCATCAAAACTGCAACCTAGCAGCACACAACAACAGGGCTCCACCATCACGCCACAAGTATTGCTTGTTAAACCTTGGGAAATAAATGCTATTTAAATCTTTATTATAGCGTCGTTGGGGGAGGGGGGTCGGGCTAAGCCCTAGCCCTTGACCACCCCAGTGCCACGGGACGCAGGAGGGGGACCAAGGGCTAGGCCTTAGCTCGACCCACAACCACATCCCCAAGCAATTAACACAGTCAAAGTTAAGCGCTATGACTGAGCGGGAGCCACAGGGACCAGCCCCAAGGCACATGATGTCATGTAACCATGGGTGCGACAGAGGAAATGTGGGTGATCCAATGCATTCTAGCCCTGGGTCGAATGACCCATGATATGACCACCAGAGGAAACCATGCGGAAAGTAAGGGGCCCAGCCCTAGGTCATAAGGAGCCATGCAATTGAGAGCGCAAAGGCTAGGAGAGGGGCCAACCCCAAGGACATATGGGTGACAATGCGACCAAGAGAGTGCCAAGTGGAAGGCCTAAAGCCGTTGGACATAGGCCCTGGAATCTGGGTCCTAAACCAGGTCACATGCGTGCCATGTGACCATGATTTTCGATACTAGGGGCTTAATGGGCATCTAACCATCCTACAATTTCGCCAGTCGAGTGGGAGTGTAGGCCAGAATTGTGCGCCAGTTCCAGTTCGGGGCACTCAAGCCAAGTTTAGGCCAAATTGGGGGATGATTAACTGTAGAATGGAGTAAAAATTGAAACAGCCATAACTTACTCAAATTTTGGGAAAATGAGGTGCAGAAAGAACCAAAATGGGGGTTTTTTACAGTGTTGGATCCATTAGAGACATCATTTCTATTGTTTGAGCTCTGTAAATCATTTAAACACACTTTTTAGCATTTTTAATGAAAGAGGCCCTACATTGGAATTTGGACGAGGAGATGTAGACCATGAGAGGGGTGAACTCCTTTATCATGCTTTGTGTTATGTGTTTCAGATATGCTTATTTGTATATGTTTGACTTTAAAATCTGGTTAAAATTTACTTGTTTAGGTGTTTAGTAAATTGATCCTCTACCCAAAACACATATAAGTTTAACTTGAAAATTGTTAAAAATCTTCAAGTTTACACATTCAGATAATTTTGGTTTTAGAGAAATAGGTTATTGTGAAGATTTGATTTGTTTGCAAGTGTTTTTTTCTTATGCTTACAAGCTTGAAGCTCAAAAGAGGAGTAGGAGAACTTGTGGAGCCAAGATCTCAAATTGTTTCAAGGAGAACAAATACACCTCAGGCTTCAATAGTTATGGCACATGAAGAAGGTCCTGAAGAGATTTTTGAAGATGAAACAATGTTCAGAAATCATTCTTTGATATGTCTAAGATGGTTAAGGTTTTGTATCATGAGAGGAATTTCAGATTGTATGGAGAAAGCTCAAAACCTCCAAAAGGAGATGGAGGAAAAGGAGACAAGCCTCCAAAAGGGAATCGAGGGAATGGTGAAAAACCACCATCTTCACCTCCATCATGATCCTCATCCTCATCCTTGTCCTCATATTCAACTTCTTCTACCCTTTCACAAAACAAACACCTCCAAATTCCCCAAGGGGTCATGGTAAAACTCCTTTGCTTAAGTTTGATATTAAGTTTGAATTGCCTATGTATAATGGAGAGGTAAATGCAAAGCGATTAGATAATTGGATTCATCATATTGAAGTGTATTGCAGGATACAAAGAATCAAAGATGATAAAACCAAGATTCAACTTGCTTCTCGATTGGAAGGTGCAACACTAATTGGTGGGAATCCAAAACTCAAGAGGACATGAAGAAACATGGTAAGGTTTTATCCTCTTGGAATTATTTTGTTGTTGCAATAAGCAGGAAATTTTATCCATTAGCATACATGCAGAAAGCTATTATGGATTGGCAAAACTTTAGGCAAGCTAAAGGGGAAAATGTGCAATATTATACTCAAGAATTTAGGAAAAGAGCTTTGAATTTGGGTATAGGTTTTCCTTCTCAAGATACTTTGCTCAAATACATTAGAGGATTGAATATTTACTTGAGACATACCATTATCATGTTTAACCCTACAAAACTAGATGAAGTTTGTGTACATGCAACTCATTTGGAGGCAAGAGGGAAAAATGTTTCTGAAGAAACTAGTGAGAGTTCCTTTGAGTCTGGAGAAAAAGGAAAGGGTAAGTTTAAAGTAAAAGGAAAGAAGAATGCTGCCACCAATATGGAGAAAAAAAAACTTACATGTAAACATTGTTCCAAAGAGGGCCATGATGAAGATCATTGCTGGAAACTTCATCCACATATGAGACCCAAAAAGTTTAAAAACAAGGAGAAAGAGAAGACTGTTGTAGCTACACAACAAGATTTAGGTTTTGATCCTGGAGATGAAACAAATATCACAACCATGGGTTTGAAAGGTAAGGACATTGCAAGTACTAGTTCTTCAAATTGTCTCAATGAAACTTAAGATGAAAAAACAAGAATAGAGATTTTCCATATTAGAGTTATTTCAAAACATGCCAAGACAAATACATTCTTTGATAGTGGTTCACAAGTAAATCTTATCTCAGAAGACATTTTCAAGAAGTTGAATTTAGAAACCATTCCTCATCCAAATCCTTATCCTCTAGGTTGGATATGTGACAATGCAAAATTGCATGTGACAAAAAGATGTAAACTGAAATTTGCAATCACTGAAAACTTTTTAGATGAGGTAGAGCTTGATGTAATTCCAATTGATATATGTGGTATTGTTATGGGAAGTCCATATCTATATGATAGGAGAGTTATTTTTCATCGCTATGAGAACAAATATCATTTGTTCAAGAATGGGATTGAGTACATTTTTAGAGCACATAGCAAGAAGTTGAATGCATGTCTTGTAAATGCTGGACAAATGAAGAGGATTTTTAATGCTAGTCAGAACTTTGCATTGTTAATGATCAAACATGAAGATTTTGAGGAATCTAATGCCTTTCAAGGATATGAATCAAGTTTGAAATCTGATTTCATTGAGGTTTCTAATTCATGTGATAAGATGTTTAAGGAGTCTAACAAGTTGCCTCCTAAAAGAGGTAAACAAAATGAAGTGAATTTGTAGCAGGATGCATCATTGTTGAACATTGGTGTGAACAAGATGCCAGTGTTAAAGCATGCAGAGATTAAAAAGAAAATGAAAAGGTTATTTGACAAAGAGAACATTGGTCCAAAAATATCTTCTTGTGAGTTTCATAATCTTTTGGCTTTGAATAAGGATGGTACCCGATGATTGTGATCACATTTGGTAAAGAGTCAAGCTAAGTGCAAGGCTAGACATGCTAAGCATTGTCATGATGACAATGTTCAACGTGAAGGAAACTTTAAGTTGTTTAAGTTTCCATTGATTGAAGACCAAGGAGGGAATGTTCATATTCCTTCAAAGGTCGTTTTATGTTCTGCATATCTTGAAAAATTGTAGAAAATATGTCATTGTTGACAGAAAGTCCACGACTCCAAAATCAGGGAAAGTGATGTACTTTCATGAAAACCTCAAATCGACAAATTCAAGAAAATTTCAGTGGATTGAGACTAGAAGGGTGAGGCAGTTGTACCGTGATCTATTTGTTAACTGATAAAGAGATTTTGGAGGTCAAAAATCTTCCAATGGTGGATCAAAATAGTGCTCAAAATTCAAAAGTGTGCGACGGAGTTTGAAACCTGAACGTCTGGATAGATCTCGGTGATCTAAACCCAACGTAATTCATTTCACTCAAAATCGATATCATATGCTCTTGATATCGCATTCTGATCAAATTGATAAACAGGTAAATTTTGGCAAAAAGGACAAATGACTGGACATTTTGGGCCAGTGGTAGGCTACAACGTGGCCTCTCCTAATTGGTATAAAAATTTGAATTTTTTTGGCCAATGGGTTTTTGACATTTGTCTCACTGTGATTCGTTCTATTTTTTTATATTGATATTATATGTGGGCCAACCGAGTGTTGCCATGTAGCCTTTGGAGGTTGGTTTAAAAATTTTGTTATGAGGTCGAACTACATCCACAGGATTCGAAACTGCAACCTGGCAGCACACGACAACATTCTTCCACCACCGCGCCACAAGCCTTGCTTGTTAAACCTTGGGTGATAAGCACTATTTAAATTTTTATTATAGCGTTGTTGTGGGAGGGGAGGCAGGCTAAGCCCTAGCCCTTGGTGACCTAGTGCCATGGGACCACAGGCGGGGGGCCAAGGGATAGGCCTTAGCCCGGGCCACGGCCACATCCCCAAGCAATTAATGCAGTCAAAGTTAAGCGCTATGACTGAGCGGGAGCCACAGGGGGCTAGCCTCAAGGCACATGGTGCCATGTAACCATCGGTGTGGCGAAGGAAATGGGGGGCTAACCCATGGAGGCCAGCCCCAGGTCATATGACCCATGATATGACCATTAGTGGAAACCAAGCGGAAAGTAAGGGGGCCAGCCTCAGCTCATAAGGAGCCATGTGATCGAGAGCGCAGAGGCCTAGAGAGGGGCCAGCCCCAAGGACATATGGGTGAACATGTGACTAGGAGTGTGCCAAGCAGAGGGCTTAAAGTCATTGGACATAGGCCCTAGAATCTCGAGCCTAAATCAAGTCACATGTGTGCCATGTGACCATGAATTTCGGAACTGGGGGCTTAATGGGTGGACTAATCGTCCTACAATTTCGCCAGTCGGGCAGGAGTGTAGGCCAGAATTGTGAACCGGTTCCGATTTTGAGGCGCTTAAGCTAGGTTTAAGCCGAATTGGATGATTAGTTGTAGAATGGAGTAAAAACTTGAAACAGTGATAACTTACTCAATTTTTGGCCAAACGAGGTGCAGAAAGAACCAAAATGGAGGTTTTGATAGTGTTGGATCTATTGGATACATCATTTATGTTGTTTGAGATTTGTAAAGCATGTAAACACACTTTTGATAATTTTTAATGAAAGAGGCCCTGCATTGGAAGCTGGACTAGGAGATGTAGCCCAAGAGAGGGGTGGACTCTTATATCATGCTTTTGTTATGTGTTTAAGATATGCTTATTGTCTCTGTTTGGCTGTACAATTTGGTTAAATTTTACTTGTTTATGTGTTTAGTAATTTGATCCTCTACCAAAAACACATATAAATTTAACTTGCAAATTGTTAAAAATCTTCAAGTTTACAAATTCAGATCATGAGGGAACTAAGGATTAGCGTTGACTGCATTGCCTTAAATAAGAAAACAATGAAGAATCGATATCCACTACTGCTTGTAGTAGATTGTTTTTACAAATTGGCTAAGACCAAGGTGTTCTCAACATTGGACTTGAGACATCAATATTATCATGTGTGGATTGTAGAAGGAGATGATGTAAAGATGATCATGGTGATGAGGTATGGGAGCTTTTAGTTTTTGGTAATGTATTTTTTCCCCGTGTAACAACCCAACAACTTTTCACTTTGATGAAATATTTTCTCCACCCCTTCTTGAACATGTTCATTGTGATGCAATTGGATGACACTGTGGTGTACAATGAGATTATGGAAGAGCAAAAGAAGAATTTATAGCAATGTTTGAGACACTAGGGGACCATCAATCGTACTTGAAGAATTTTGAGTGTATTTTTTAGTAGACTAAGATACCATTTATAGGCCATTGGGTTGGATAAGGATGTATATGTATGGACCTCACGGAGGACAAGATGATCAAGGATTAGAGGAACCATGCAACATGCATTATGTGTGGGTCTTCCATGGGTTGACCAACTACTATATGATGTTTGTAGAGGACTACAAGATTATTGCACTTCTCACTCAATTGTAGAAAACGAACCAAGGAGATGGAAATGTAAGAGCAAGCATAATTTGAGGAGTTTGAGCATAGGATTTTATTTTCCCTAATATCGGAGATGTTATAATTTGAGAATTTGTTTAAGGTATAGACAGATGCATCAAACTTTTCCATTGGAGGATTTTTGACACAAGAAGGGCACCCCATAGCTTTCCAAATCCATAAGTTACAAGACTAAGAGAGGAGATACTTGGTTCATGAGAGGGAGATGATTATAATAGTGCATCGTATACTAGAATGGAGGAATTACTTATAGGGAAAACCATTTATGGTCAACACATACAATATTGCATCGAGTTATTTTGTGACTCAACCCAGGTTGTATCACAAGCAAGTGTGTTGGTAGGATTTCTTAGTGGAGTTTGACATGTCCATTAAGTATAGGTTGTGACATCTTAATGTTGTAGAAAGTGCATTGACTAGAAAGGTTCAAATTGGAACACTTGAGGAAGAGGTGGGACCTACATCTAATGGGAGTCATATTTAGTTGATGGAAGAGTTGTACAATAAGATGAAGGAAGGATTATATGTTGACCTGACTATGAAAAGGATTATGGAGAAAAACGAGGAAGTTTTAGATTCACAATGAACTCTTGTATTATGGTGAGAGCATTTTGTGCCTATGTCAAGTAGTCTTTGCAAGGAACTCTTGAAGGAATTTCATTACTTTCCTTAGGGTGGCCGCCCACAACAACATATAAAACTAGTATTCTTGGAGAGAGAATACTTTTGGGAGCATATGAGGTGAGATGTTGAGTACGTCCAGACTTGTATTGTGTAACAACATGACAAGCCTGACTCCACATTACAAACAAGTCTATTGTATCCTTTATTGATTCCAAAGAGATTGTGGGAAAGCATCTTGATGGAATTCGTCACATAGCTTTCTGTAACATAGGGGTACAAAAAGGTCATGGTCATGGTAAATCATTTACCCAAGTATGTAATTTTCATTTTGATGAAGATGCCTTGCAAAACAAAGGAGGTGGTGCAAATTTTTTTCATCCATATGGTGAAGTATCAAGGTTTTCCATTGAGATAAATTTGTGTTAAACAAGGACACAAGGTTTACCAAGATTTTTTCATGTCTTTGTTCAAACTTGTCAATATGAAGTTGTTACAAAGTTCTAGACGTCACCCACATATAAACAAATAGATTGAACACATCAATAGTTTATTTGAGGATTGCTTGCAACACAATGTGAGGGGATTTATTGAACTAACCAGATTTACTAAATGCATCCCAATTCATTTTTACCTTGCAAAACATTTCAACTATAGGCTATAGTCCCTTTGAGTTGATGAACGAACAACAACCTACAAAGACACATTTGGTGTACAAGGTTATTACATGAAGAGTCCCTCCACCTTGGGATTCACGAGGATCTAGTAGGATAGATTGGAGTTGGATCACGCACACTTGACTAGTATCCCAGAGAAGATGAAGAAGTGGGTAGATCATGAAAGAAGTGATGGAAAGTTAAATGTGGGAGATTTGGTCTTCATCAAGATAAGAAGGGAGAAATTAATGCCATTGGTTTGGATGGATTCATCATTGGTGCAAAGGTTTGATGGTGTGTTCAATGTATTTGAGAATATCGTAGATGTCTCTTATATGTTGGAGTTTCCATTTCATAAAAGGCTCATCATCCAATCTTTCATTTCAGTCAATTGAAACCATGTCGAGTGGACATAAATGAACTGAGTAGAGTTGATCCATCACATGCTCCAATAATGATTATTGGTCGACCTGAGATGGTGATTGAGGATATATTGGCACAAAGGATAGATAGGAACCAATGACATGAGTACTTTATCCATTGGAAGGACACATTGGATGGTTCCAAGTCTAAGGAGTTGTAATGGAAGTGTGGGCACAAGATTAGTGAGTTCGAGGATAAGTACCATGATGTGCTCACATTGTGATTGCAGAGGTTAGAAATGTCTTGTGGTGAACAAGGTTGTAAGATCCATGATGCCAAGCCTAAGCATATACTTGCATGACGTGCGATGACATGAGTTAGATCGACTAGTGAAATAAGTGCATAGGGCCTATGATCCCCTCATGTTGTGGCACGAGACTGATGAGCCCCAATTTTGGTACAATTTGGGCTCATTTTGGCCTATTTTACTTGCTCAAACCATTCATTTTTATTTTATTATGCATGCATTTCTTAGTTTATTTATGTTGTTTGTAGGAAGAAGGTTAGACACTTTATCTACGTGACTAATGCATTATGATTCCAGGTTTTGGCATTAAAAAGGGAGCAAGAGACAACGAAAAAGGGGATAAGGAGACAATGAGGTGGCACTGCTGATTCTGTGGAGAGATGTCCACGGTCTTGGGACATTCCTCGTGATTCCCACCAAGAACTCCGAGCTCCAATCCATCTCCCCTCCGAGCTCAAGAAGCAGCCAGTTGTCCTACATGAACAACAGTCATAAACTGTTCTACAAGAACAGTAGTTATGACTGCGCTACAGGATCCGCAGTTAGACTCTAGTTGGACAACTGAGCTCCTGAAATCAAGGGCACTTGGTGGATCATCGTTTTTGTATAAATATGAAGGCCTTAGCCTTAGAGGGGTTGTTGAAGCTCTCGTATTGCTATTGTAATTTTGGAGCACAGTTCAGTTTTCGTTCCTTTTTGTAAGCCAATTTGGCATGACATCAGATTATGAATAAAGAAGGCAGTTTGTGATCTAGTTCTGAGTTTTCTTAGGAGACTATAGCTCTCAGGTTAGGGCCCAACCTGAGAGCCATAGATCCCCTCTGCTGTAGTGTTGTTTCCATTTCATTTCCAGCACTTTAAGTTTTCGTTTGCACATGCAATTCGAATTACAGTTTGGTGATTTTGTTTTCTTATGAGTAGGATAGATTTTGCTTATGTTACAGTTGTTTCCACTTGCTTAGTGTAGCAGAGGATAGATACCATCAATTGGAGCTCCAGCAAAACGGTTGTTAAGGCTCACTGCCACCTCTCTTGAAGATTGGGTTGCAGTCCATAACTAGCCACCAAAAACACGCATTACTTTACTTGATGATTGCTGCAATACAGTCACGGTTTTGATTAGATGCTTCCTTGTCATTCACACTTACACACATACTTTCATCACAGCCTCATACATATTTCTCTTCGCGTTTTGGATTGCTGTTCATTGAATTCATGGCATAAGTAAGTTAGGTTGATGCATTTTCGGTTTGGTGACAGTCATAATCATTTGTTTCATTTACACTCCTCTCTCTCTCGTTCCATTACCATCTCTTCCATCTTGATCACGCATGCAAGCATATCTCTTCGACTTTCACTTCGTTCTGTCCTCCACTCCTCACGTAGCTTCATTTCCTAACCTTTCATTGACATACCCCTTTACCTTCAACATACTCCCTACACCCATTTCCCATCTCATTCCTCCACTTCTGAGCCATCACCAGCCTTATCCCTACCTCAGATATCTCTCCCTACCATTCCATCACTCCTCCATCACTTCAAACCTCCACGGTAGGTCATCCTGTAGCAGTTTAGAGACATCCTGTAGAAACCTCTGAGTATCCTGTAGGATCCCCTGCAGACATCCTGTAGGAGGCCATTCACTCGGTTGCTGAGCTTCTGAATGTGGAAAACCTCTGTGGATGGATGCTAAGGGTCCATAGGGACCTCACCTAGCCTCCCCAACCTGTCCCACGCTTTCCTTCCTTCTCCATCCCAGCTGCACAACCAAACCCTAATTAGCACACAATCACAATCATCCCATCCACTTAAAGGAAAAAATACAAAAACATGTCTTTTATGATGCAAGCAGTTTAGATCCATGCATTTTCACTTATCAGAGGTAACAGCAGCATTGGTAGAAGTTTCCTTCACGTCATTTGCATTATAGAGGCTAGACTAGTTAAATTAGGGTTTCCTAGGTTTACATGCTTTGATTTGCTTTCAGTTCATTTTTGTCAAGTAGATTAGTCTTCTTTGAGCTAGCTTTCGTCCATCATTGATAAAGCTTCTTCTGTGAGCCTATAGAAGTTGGCTTGAGCCCTAGCGGACTTGTGCCAGCTGACCAAGTGACAGCTGCGACAAGAGCTAGTACTTGTGCATACAGCACCGTCGCTTCCAAGTTTGTACGAACTAACGGGTTGATAAAATGAGAGACAGGAAGCCCCAGGAGTTGTAGCATTATTGCTACAATACTGGAGCTCACCAGTAGGCACCAACTTGCAAAAGGCTACAACCTTCACTTGCTCTCTAGCTTCTAGTGGAAGGAAGCTCCAACCCCCTAATCTGATTTATCAACTACCATTGTAAGGAAGCTCCAACTTCCTCAACTTTGGGGACTATGTTTCACAAATTTTCATATTGGATCCACCTGCTACAACCCATCATAACTTGTAGGCCACGTTTCATAAAAATTTTAGACTGGACCCACTACCAACACTTCAGCTCAAATATCAATAATCAAAATGTAACTCATCACTGTAACACAATCATCAATCTCTGAGACAACTGAATCAACTAATCACTAAAACTTAATCAAAACTCAACCAATCAACTGGAACAATCAGATCATTGTAACCAGAATATCAAACATCACATTGCACATCACAGAAACCACATTTTGTTACTATAAAATCTTGATCAACCATCTATCAAAATGTTTGCGCTACTTTGCTTAAGGAAACCAGTGTATACATGATTTTCTATAGAGAAAGCTACATACAGATATCAATATACTAAAAACTTGTAATTCTGAATCAGAAACAGAGTTGACCAAAGTTATTCTGAAATATAATGTTAGATTACAGAACCCTCTTACACTTAGCAACATCAATAATATTTTCAACCAATCAACATGTAACCACATTCAACTTCATCATTCAATCGGTTCTACTTCAGACATTATCATGCAACCCATATCAACGTGATGACATCATTGACAGACAACAGAGTTACAACAATATTGATCAAGTTGCTCAGTCATTTATGAACATAAACCCTTCCTTTATGTACACAACTTTGAAGAAACGAACCCACGTGTATATGCAACTTAACCGAGACCAACCTGCGTATAGATATACAAATTTTAGGTTTCCTCTATGTACGTTATTTAAAGAAATGAACTTGTGTGTATACACGACTTCACCAAGACCAACCCGTGTACAAATCTACAAATTTTTACCTAAAATTGCGTAGCTCTTCAGAACTTTAGAAATACCCAGATCATAATATTCAAAGATAGAAACATGCATCAATACTTAGATCTAGTTAATCCATGAGCAGATCATACAATGGAAAGTCATTTCAGGTCTCATGATCCTGATCCATCATTGTATTCATTGGTGCATAATTATTTCAGATCTATATGTCAACTATGGCCCTTACCATGAAAATATACTTCAGATTGAATTATTCATCAAAAACCATTTCACATGCACACTTAGCACTTTGATCTTCACCTCCTTATATTGTTAGATCCTCAGCCAATACCATGGGTCAAAACTACACTAGTGTTGGCGGTAATCTTGGACAGGATCAAGTAATTGTTACTGCACTCAATATTGTGGCCTAACACCATGGTCAAGACCCTTGGTAATCTTAAATTAGTGTGCCAGCATTTGCATGACTTTGCTTCTTTGTACTTGCATGTATACGTGACTTGGCTCTAACGAACCTGCATATAGATATTCAAATATTCACCTTTATCAAACTTCTAATTCTGATATGTAATCCTTTGTCCCATCATTATGTTATTTTTTTCCATCACTCTGTCACCTCTGAACTAACCTTTGGATTCATCTAGTTACCATATACTTTTTCTATTACAAGTAAGTTTCCATCAAGGGAAACGCATGCATCATAATGCCAACACATTTAAGAGCATGAATCTATTTTCTCATTGAGATGATATTGTTTTTGAGCTAATTTTTCTTCAAGGTCAACAATTATTGACGAGATTGTTTACTAACTAGATGTTTGCATTTGCAAACACTCCCATCAAATTTTCCAGATCTCCATCCAATTGTTTATCTATTTGCTTAGATCCATTATAGATAATTTTCTGTTGAACTGGGAAAAGATTGGTACGTGAATTTTTTTCCTCTTGACTTTGCCCTTTATGATATATCTCTTCTTAATATTGAACAATGAATTGGTAGGAGGAATTTCTTCTTCCTCAATAGGTGAAAGATATTTGGCATAGAGAATGTTCGAGGAATACATACTTCACATGGATGAAATGGGGGTTTTAGAAACTACCCCAAATGTAACTTGTGTTGTAGCCTTTTCATTTTGACCATTTTTTCTATGGGTTTCAAATTCTAGAGGCATTGCTAGAGAACTCTCAAATGAAGTATTTAGATGGTATTTTCCTTTGTTTTTTGCTAGCTCTTTCTACATCTTCTCAAATTAATTCCATTCCCCCTACATCATTTTCTCTTCTTCTTATGAAACAATAAATTATGTTTATGTGTTTGTGCTTATATGAGATTCCGAATGTGGTACATCTGTTTTCATACGTTGTGGCTTTTCCTATACTTTTAATGGAGGGAGACTAGATTGATGGGTTGATGTCTCTGCAATTTGCATTTCATATTTTCCTACAAAACAAATTCTAAACATTTTTTCTCGTATTCATAAGACTTTGAAATTCCTCTTGTTGATGAGTGGGAATTTCTAGACTTTATCAATAACTTCTTGAAATGAGTGAAGATTTGAATAGGTCATCATAGAAAGACTTCTTATCCGCATATTTCTTACTCCTAAATGTGTGAAATGTTTGAACATTACCTTATCAGGGTCATGTTTTTTTAGCTCAATATATGATAACTTGATACATATGTATGGATTGGGGAGAGTTAATAGTCCATTTCCATCCCATTGGTGGGAAAGGAGTATGGAAGCATATGGAATCCATATAGTAGGAAAACATGAAAAATGTATGGGTGGTCCCATCTATCCTTGGTGTCAGATAGGAATCAATTCTCCTATTGAGGTTGTGTGAGATAATAGTTTCCTAATTGTACACATAACAACTGAGAGCTTGATGGATAAGAGGGGTGCAGTTTAATTTAAATTTATTTGAACCCTTTTCTCGAAATAACTTACACACCATGATCTATAAAATGCTTTGAATATTCCACTAGAAATTTTGCCATAATGGATCTAAACACTATTACAATTTTCTTTCTCTTTAGAGTTATAGATATGTGTATCACTATTAATAGAGTATGCATGAAAATTAAGATTATGCATAAAATAGAGAAAAATGAAATAAAATCTCACGCACACTTTTGACACAATATATTACCTAGGAAACTCTTTCAGGAAAGAAACCCAGCTGGAAGGTGAGGTTTCTCTACTCTCTTTATCTGAATAGAAAATGGTTTTGAGTAAACTGAAGTATGGTCTATGTCCCATGGGCTACTATAGTGCAAACATCCTCTGTGTGTGCTCTATTGGCTATCCCTCTCAGTTATTTTTTTCTCATCTATGGAATAAATTCACTTGAAAGGATGGAACCCCTTTTCGTCCTAATGGCCTAGTTATAACACAACCTAATAGCCTACTAGTGGTTAGGTTTGACTACCTCAACTCTTGATCAAGGTTACAATATAGAATATTTTATATTCTTATTCATCATAATCACATAGCTATGCCTTTTTCCATGAATTATGGGGGCTAACATGGCACCATCTTAAATTATGGTGGTGAAAATAACAAGGTCAACTTCTGAGTGATATAACTTTCCTAAACAGACTCTCATTGATGTGATTCTTGTGTTGTTTGAAACGTATTTGTGTGTATAATAGCAAAAACATGGAGCAACACTAAATCAACAAAGTTTTAACCCCCAAAAACCATCGTTTCATGCCTCAAAATTCTCTTAGACAGTTTCATACCCCAATTTTCCAAACTAGCTCCCACCAGTAAAAAGGGTCTTGTGAGTTGATTCCTCCACTTACTTTGAAATCACTAATATGGATGAAAAAAATATAATGATCCAATATGCATCACATCATCATGGAAACATACTCAAGAATAGGATTACAAGAGGTAGTTGCATACATTTTTGAGCTCTCTTCTCTAAATTTATTTTAACCACATCATCATTCCTTAATAAGATTGGGCATAGTTTGTTCATATTATACACATTTATTCTTCATGAATATTTTGTAGAAATGCAAAATTATAAAAAATTTCTAGTTCAAGGAGTTTATACATACTCTAGAGGTATATTGATATGAAAGAGTCAATGATGACTTTCTGAATGTCTACGATGACTCTTTTCTTTAGGTCAGCATGGTCGAGAGCCCAATGAACAATATTTATATAAGGTGCCATATTTGGTCGAGCTGTTATATTATGAAACTAAACTTTGTGATATCCTTGGACGAGTTATTAGGGATATTTTCATATTTCTTTGTTTCAAAATAATCAATGATTTCTATTATGAACAATTGATATATGTCATGCTGTCACTTGCTCAATTTATTCATCTTTGATGTGGTGTTAAAATATATATTCGAATTGGGGTTCCTAGCATCTTTGTTTGTGCTTGGATGGACTTGCTTTTGTTTCTATGATTTCTTTCCCATGGTTGAACTTGCAATTACTATAAGAATCAGGAATAAGAGCCTATAGTGGAAACAATTGAAGTATTATTAATATTTTCGAAGGACTATGACAAAAATCTTAGTGCACTGATGTTTTTAGTAAACCAAGAGTAATAAACACTCATCAAAAATGAAGTCTACTCTTAACGTTTGGTGGTTGGCCATATTAATTACAAGGGAGGAAGTTAATTACTTCAACTTATTGCATGGCGGGTTCAAATTTGAAATTTTGTTAATATCATATTATCGAGTGATTTTAGCTATCCTAAACTTAATTAGCATTAACCACCAGAATGCCAAGGAGTGAGCGGGTTTAATTTTGGTGAAAAAATTGATTAATCGATATAATATGACTTGGATCTACTGACTTGGGCAATCCATATAGGAAATATTTGTAATCCATGTGTACAAGAGAACTAAGGATGTGGAAAAAAAAGTTGCCCTCCCCATGCTATTGACCCATCAAGGAGTTATAATTCAGATAATGCATTTTGTCCGATGAGCTGTGGGTGGGGGATCAGATATTTCCCATTAAAAGGCGTAGACCATAAGGTATCATGATAGATCTATTCTCGGGAAATTGAGCTAGGGGTTGAAGTGAGTGTCAATGCGTTAAGGAATATGAGCAGCGGCGGTAGATAGACATTCATTTTATCATATAACAAGAGTGCACATGTTATTTAACATTTGCATTTGTCAGAGTTCCAAGGCTTCAAGAGACTGGAGTATTTAAGCATTGGTTTCCAATAGGTTATGAGTAGTGGTCGAATTAATGGGAAGCATTGATATAAAATGAAACTCGAGAAATGGTCAAATTAATGGGAAGCATTAACATATAGTGCAATCCTTAAGGTTTAAACATAAATGCTAATTTTTAGTGGGAAAGATATTTAGGTTTTGGATTTTATAAAACCTAAAGTGCAAAATACCTAAGAATAGGAAAGTTATTTTCTTAAAGGAAAACGAAAACTTAGGGGAAAATGAAAATTTAAGGGTTTGTTAGGCCCCTATAATACTAGTGGTTCTCCCATTACCATTGTCATTGTATCCCTTATTGTTATTATTGTGCCCCTATTATCCCCATATTGTTATTAGTATGCCCCATAGAAACCCACTATTGTTATTTTTGTGCCCTTATGTTATTATTGTTATGTCGTCTTGATTATATTGTGACCCCTTAGATTCCTATATATAGAAGGGAGTTTTAGTCATTTGTATCATCCAAGAATTGTTCATTTATGTATTGTAAAGGAGGTTACCCCCTTGAGCAGGCTGAATTCTAAGGCATTGATCTATCTTTTCTATCTTTTTGTGAGCTATTTTCCTAACATTTGGTATCAGAGCTTTGGATTTTAGGGTTTCACTACTCCAAACAGGTCATCGTGCCATTTTCACTATAACCTTTTTTCTGTGACATTTCAGAAGCTACAAAAAAACCATTGGATCCAAAATTGTACTAAACTTCAAGTCTGAATGTCAGAGCTTGTATCGCTATATTTGCAGAGATATGATCTAAGGAAGTTATGGTTTTTACAGACTCCCGAATTACATTCCAAACAGGTGACCTGGGGAAAATCATCATAACATTTGTTTTGAGCATCAGATTGAAATTTTGTAAGACGTTTTAGAAAGACGACGACCTGTAGTTTTTTGTGTATCGGTTTTAGGTACTAAGGTTGAAACAGTGACACATGGCATGTCGTACAAGTTCGCTCTACTGAACTAGTCTATAATTAGGTCACTGTGGGAGATTTGACATAACTCTTCCTTGGAGAATCCAATCTTGATCAGACTTGTGGGGTTAGAAAGAGGACTCAAACGGATACCGTAGGAGGAGATTTTAGATATTCAAGATCTGCAGTTACAGAGATATAATAGATTCAATATCGAGCTCTTACAAAGTAAAAAAAAGGTATGTAGTTTTTTTCTTTAATTTTGCATAAGATTGGTTTGAAAAATTAGTTTGAAGGAATTCATAGGGAATAGTAAAGAAATATTATCATTAATTAATGCCCCGAAGAAATAAAATGGAAACACCTAGTAAGCAACCTGAAAGCTCTAGCATGACTTGCGAAGAAGAAGAAGAAATGCAACATGATATATCAAAATTACAAGACCAAGTACAACAAATTTCACTCTCACTAAAGGTAAATGAAGCCAAGATGAATAGCATGGAAGCTAAGATGAATGGAATGGATGTTAAGATGAATGGAATGGACGATAATATGGAAGAATTGAAGATAAATTTGAATAAGTTGCTACAAGAAATGATCACTAATGGTGAAAGGGTAGTAAAGGAAACTCATGATGAGAACAAAAGAAACGTTAATAATGGTTTCATAGACTTTAATGTTGGATTCAAGACCTACCATGTTCCAAAAGTCGATATGAGGAAGTTTGATGGCAAGGATTCCGGAACATAGATACTACAGATGGAGAAATTTTTTGATCTCCATAATGTGCAAAACACACAAAAGGTACATATTGCAACTTTATATTTGGAACCAAATCAGTTTGTATAGTATCGATGGCTTTGCTCTCATAAAAAAATTGTCACTTGGGCAATTTTTATGGAAGAAATGATAGCACATTATGAGGATACAAAAAGCAACACCTTTTTTAGACAATTGATAAATCTCAAACAAAAGGCTTCAATGATGGAGCACATTGAGGACTTCCAAAACTTGAACATAAGGGTAAAATATATTCCAGAGGAGCATAGGATTGATGTGTTCATAGGGACATTAAATGATAATATCCAAAATGAGGTTCGCCTTTGGGAACCTGATTCATTGGAGAAGGAATTCAGGTTAGCAAGAAAAATGGAAAGCAAAATTATGGAAACTAGGAAGCCTACCACTCACAACTATAAAGATGGAAGTGCTGGCGACCCTAGCCTTCCACAACCTACAAGGTTGACACCACAACAATTGGAAGAAAAAAGAGAAAAAGGGCTTTGTTACAGTTGTGATATAAAATACATTAAAGGTCATAAGTGTGCAAAGAAGAAATTATTCTACATAGATTGTGAAGAGGAGGAAGAAAAGGAATAAGAAATGTCAAAAGAAGAGGATATACTCCAGGAACAAACCCTAGATAAAGAAGAAATTAATCCTACCATAATTTTTAATGCATTGGCTAGAACTACCACTCCTTAAACTATTAAGATAGAAGGACATGTCAAGAAGAAAAAGGAAATAGTGTTGATTGATTCGGGAATTACCCATAATTTTATTAATTGTAAGATAGCAAAGGAATTGAATTGATTCCTATATCCAGCACTAGAGTGTCAAGTGATGGTTGCAAGTGGAGGAACCATAAATTGCTCGGGAAGGTGTCATAATATCAAGCTATCCATGGGAGAATATGTATTGAATAGCCCAATGCTTTCCATTCCAATGGGTGGTGTTGATGTTGTACTAGGAGTCCAGTGGCTACAATCCTTGGGTACAATAGCTTTTAATTTCAAGAAATTTTCATGAAATTTTGTGTGGAAGGAAAGGAAGTTGAATTAAGGGGTATTGCAGGGAAACCGGGAAAGATAATTAGCTATAACGGTATGAAAAATCTTCTAAAGAAGGAAAAACGAGGTGTAATTGCACAATTATGTTCGCTAGAGGTTCCCACATCGAAATCATATATTTCTCTAGATCTCCAAAAAGTCTTGGACAATCATTCCAAGGTATTTGAGACTCCGAAAGGTCTCCCACCTATTCGTGATCATGATCATGCTATTCATTTGATTCCAGGAAGTGTTCCTCCAAACATCAGGCCGTACAGATATCCCTATGCCAAAAGAGTGAAATTGAACGTATGGTTGCAGAAATGCTAGAGGCTGGTATAATTCAACCGAGTCAAAGTTCTTTCTCTGCTCCAGTAGTATTGGTGCACAAGAAGGATGGATCATGGCGCATGTGTCTGGATTATAGGGAGCTCAACAAGCTCACTATTAAAGATAAGTTTCCCATTCCTGTCATTGATGAATTACTGGATGAATTGCATGGATCAATTTACTTCACCAAGTTGGATCTTCATTCAGGATATATCAAATCAGAATGAAGACTGAAGACATTCTGAAAACAACATTTAGAACTCATGAGGGTCATTATGAATTTTTGGTCATGCCTTTTGGCCTTACCAATGCACCTTCTACATTTCAAGGTTTGATGAATTCCATTTTCAAACCCTTCCTTAGAAAATTTGTGTTAGTATTTTTTGATGATATACTAATCTACAACAAGTCTTGGAAGGATCATGTTGAACATGTTGATATGGTGCTGAAACTATTGGAGGAGAAACAATTATATGCAAAAATATCCAAATGTTTCTTTGGAGTACAAGAGGTGGAATATCTGGGTCAAATTGTATCTCATGAAGGTGTTAAGGTAGACCCTAGAAAAATTAAATCCATTAAGGAATGCAAAATCCCCACATCGATAAAGCATCTGCAAGGATTTCTTGGGTTAATGGGGTATTATCGCAAGTTTGTTATGAATTATGGGAGAGTAGCAGCACCACTAACAACATTATTGAAGAAAGATGCATTTTCATGGACTCCAGAAGCAACAAAGGCCATCGAACATCTTAAAGAGGCAATGTGCCAAGCACCGGTCTTAGCTATGTCAGAATTCACAAAAACCTTTATTATGGAATGTGATGCTTCAGGAAATGGAATTGGTGTTGTTTTAATGCAAGATGGAAGACCCATTTCTTTCGAAAGTCATCCAATCAAGGGAAAGTATTTACACAAAGCTATTTATGAGAAGGAAATGTTGGAAATACTACATGCACTTAACAAATGGTGACCCTACCTAATGGGAAGACACTTCAAGGTAAAAATGGATCATGATAGTCTTAAATAATTTTTAGAACAAATATTATCCTCTGAAGAGCAACAAAAATGAGTCATAAAGATGTTGGGTTATGACTTTGAAATCATCTACAAAAAAGGGAAGAAAAATGTTGTGGCAAATGCACTCTCAAGAAAGGATGAGGATGTGGAAGCATTGTTGTCGACCATTTCTATTATCCAACCAGATTGGATAAACGAAACAAGGGAGGAATAGAAGAATGGCGAAGAAGTGTGGACACTCATTCGAAAGTTACATTAAGAACCCAGTACATCTGATACATTTAGCTAGAAAAATTATTTGTTATGGTACAAAGATCATTTATACCTATGCAAGAATTCCCAACTCAAACAAAAGATTCTTATGGAATTGCACACTTCTCCCTTAGGAGGGAACTGAGGATGTTTAAAAACTTACAACAGGATTAAGAAGGAATTTTTTTTCCATGGCCTTAAATCGAATATCCAAAAGTTTGTGGTTTTCCAACAAAATAAAGTTGAAACAATTAAGACCCCAAGTCTATGACAACCTTTATCGATTCCAAGCCAATGTTGGGAGTAGGTTTCAATGGATCTTATCACAGGTTTACCCAAGTCCGAAGGAAAAAGTGTCATCATGGTGGTAGTTGACAAACTTACCAAGTATGCACACTTTTGTGCATTATCACAACCATTTCAAGCCAGTAAAGTTTCTACTGTGTTTATGGAAACAATTCAAAAGCTACATGGAAACCCAAAGATTATTGTAAGTGAGAGAGATCCCATTTTCACTAGATATTTTTGGACAAAATTATTTTCTTGTCTCGGTACTTAGTCAGCTCATAGCTCATCTTATCATCCTCAATCTGATGGGAAAATTGAGATAGTAAACAAATGTTTGGAGGGATACCTTCTTTGCTTTGTATTTGATAAACAAACACAATGGGTCAAATGGTTGCCTCTAGTTGAATGGTGGTATAACACTTCCTTCCATACTGCAACAAAAATGACCCCATTTATGGCACTTTATGGATATCATCCACCATCCATCACATCACATTTAAGAGAAAATTCTAATGTTCAAGCAATGCAACATCACATCGAGCATCAACAACAAGTTCTCGAACTCTTAAAGGATAACCTCACGTTGGCACATAATAGAATGAAACAACAGGTAGACCAACATCATAGCGAAAGAAGTTTTGATGTAGGTGATTGGGTATTCCTATGGCTACAACCATATAAACAATGTCCCTCAAGCAAGCTAAGAAGGATAATAAATTATCACCAAAGTATTATGGTCCATACAAGGTGTTGCAAAATATTGGTACTATGGTATACAAACTGGAGCTTCCTGCAGCTTCCCGAGTGCACCTAGTTTTCCATGTTTCATTTTTAAAGAAGGTTATAGGTAACAAGCTCCCAGTTCAAACAATATTTCTAGAAATTAATGAGGAAAGAAAAATTATATTGGAATAGGAAGCAAACATGTAAAAAAGAACTCAATAGCTACAAAATCGATCAATTTCAGAGTATCTCATCAAGTGGAAGAACTTATTCGCTGAAGTTTCCACATGGGTGGATGAGAATTTTATACAGAAGCATCCAAAACTACTCAAGCATTGAGGAAAATGCTTTTCGGAAGGAGAGGGGAATGTTAGGCCTCTATAATACAAGTGATTCCCCCATTACATTGTCATTGTATCCCTTATTGTTATTATTGTGCCCCTATTGTCCCCATATTGTTATTAGTATGCCCCATAGAAACCCACTATTGTTACTTTTGTGCCCATATGTTATTACTATTATGTCGGCTTGATTATATTGTGACCCCTTAGACTCCTATATATAGAAGGGAGGTTTAGTCATTTGTATCATCCAAGAATTGTTCATTTGTATCATCGAAGAGGTTGAATTCTAAGGAGTTGATCTATCTTTTCTATCTTTTTGTGAGCTGGTTTCCTAACAGGGTCGCTATTATTTTTATTGAGGAAAAATAATGGGGGTTTTTGTTTGCTACAACAAGATGGTTCATGACACTCAAACTAGGTTTTTCCCTTTCGATTCCGTTCATATATTCCCACTTGAGCTCATCATGATGTTGGAAATTGGATAAACCAATCCTCCATGTATGTTTCATGACATGGACTAACCACCTCTCATGGATCCCTATCTCTCACGATGCAATCATTGAATAACACATCCGGGTTTTGGTCTAATGGAAATTTTGATTCCCAGCAAGTGGTATCAGACTGTAGTTCACGAGTTCAATACACGCTTGACTCGCGTTTGGGGGAGCTATTGTTGGACAATGGATAAACCAATGCTCCCCATGTGTTTCGTGACATGGACTAAATGCCTCTCATGGATCCTTATCTCTAGAAATGTGATCATTGACTAACACCTATGGCTTTTGGTCTAACAACAATTGTCATTCACAACACCTAACCCCCCAATTACCCCTTTGATCTGACCTCTAAGTTCAAACATGCATCTTATTTTATTCCAATTTTTTTTTCCACAACTTCCATAAGGAGACTCATTCTATGGTTCATATATATCACCTTTTCTTCCATCCTTTATAACCTCTCCTATATCAAATGCCAAGAGATATTAATAGATTTGTTAACCATGGAAAATAAACCTTATATGATAACAATATGACACATAAACTACCATGGATATTCCAATAAATAACCCATCAGAATAATTCTGATAAAGTTACACTTAAAATATGAAATCTAACCTTATTTTATTATTTCCGCTATTATTTTATAATATTCCTTAGGAGGCCCATTTTAGAGCTCAAAATTTCTCTAATTCTTAATGGAGAAAACCCAAATGGAAGGTGAGGTTGCTCTACTCTCCAACGCAAGTAAAAAGGAGTGAGAATTGTGGCTTGTGGGTTAATATAGTGCAAAAAACCTCTCTATTTTATCTCTTTATATCCACTCTTAGATACTATACTCATGTATGGAACAAAATGCACTCGAATAGAATTGAAAACTTTTACCTTTTGGTGGCCCAATTATAATACAACCCAATAACCTACTAGTGGTCAAGGTTGACTCTTTCAACTCTTAACTAGAGATACAATATCGACTCTTCTAGAGTAATTTTCATCAGGATTACATGGCTAGTCAATTTTCCATGAATAATGGGATTTTATGTGGCATCCTCTTAAATCATGGTGGTCAAAGCAGAAAGGTAGAATCAATGGGTGGCATAAATTTTGCGTACAAACTCTAATTGAGGCAATTTTGGGTCGCCGAAATGGTATATGTGTGTAGAAAATGGTAGGGGTGTTTCAATTTATCAAAGTGATATGCCCCAAAATTCCATTTAATGCCTCTAACTTCTTTCAAAAGGTTTCATACAGATGATTCATCTACTTTTTCACTCTAAAATCATCAAGATGGATAAAAAATAATATAATGATCCAATTTGAATCATAGCTTCCTATTTTGGGAGATTTTTTTTCTTGAAAACCTTTAACTTAATGAGGTGAGGAAATTATTCCTCCACCTTCTCAAAGGTGTACCATTTAGCCTTTCCTAGAAGTTGTCCTTTCAACTCAATCTACCAAAGGTCATTATACCCCTATCTTGTAGATTTGTATCTATTCTACAAAATTGTCAACTCCACCTGAGCATTTGGTGTTAAGTGCTCTATAGAATAGAGGGGTTTTTACTTGACTTGTTCCTCTTCCTCATCCATCTTGGAAGGCTCATAGGATTTCAAATTTTCTACGTTCTCAACTAAGTAAATGAACATATATCAAGGTCGAATGAGTCTATATGCATCATCTCCCACCTTATTTAGTTTCTCAAAGGGACCATATCATAGATCTTAGATGTTTTTACTAATACCTTGTAGCCTTTCTTCGTTAAATTGAGGTTGTACTCTATATCTCACCTTGAATGACTTCTCTATTATGTTTTGATCATGCATGGCCAGTTGTATTTTGCTTGTGAATTTTGAAGTTTCTCCTATACATGTAGATGTATTTTCCAAATATTTTCAACAATTTTTTCTGCCCTCAAGGTATCCCATGTAAGATCCTCCCACACCCCTCCTTGTTTCCTATATGAAATACCTAAAGGTGAAGGTGGAAAATATCCAAAACAAGTTCCAAATGGGGACTTACTAGTAGAAATGTGAATGATTTGTTATAATCATGTTTTATATATACCATATTTTCATTCCAGGTCTTTGTATGCTTCTAATTATAGCCCCTCAAAAGTTGCACCAAAGACCTATTGACTACTTGTATTTCCTATCTATCTATGGATGTAATGTTGTATACCTATTCAAATTCATGTCCATCTTGTCCCACAATATAGTCCATAATTGACTGGGAAATATTGTGTTTCTGTCTACAATGATGCTCCATGGTATCCAAAGTGCACCCAAACATGTCCAAAGAAAAACTAAATTTCTTATTTCCCATTGATATTCTTTTTATAGGGCATTAGAATTCACATTGTGTTGACCCTATCCACTACCACAAAAAAGTATTCATAGCCATACTATTGTTGGTAAAACTCCCACAAAGTCCATGGAAATGTTCTCCCAAGGATGATTTGTCACAAAAAAGGGATGACATTGGCCCTTTTTCCTATTATTAGGCTTGTTGGTACAACAAAGTATGCATATTGTTATGAACATACCTACCTCTTCGTGCATCTTGGGCTGATACACATACCTTTGCAAGTTAGCCACTATCTTCCCCACACTAAAATTGTTGGGTTTATGTTATAATATTTGCACAAATTATATGTATCACAAATAAAGGGGGATCTTATGGGGGGGTTTTCATCCCCCCGTAGTTAGGGGATATGCAAGGGATTAGGAGCCCCCTACACAAGGTTAAGGGTTATGCCTCGGGAAAAAAATGGGCGAGTTTTTTGAATTTGTTTTTGTCATTTTTTGGCCCATGGTTTTGCTAAAATCGGCTTTGTGGTGTATGGTTTTTTTTTTATGGATTTGTGGTTTCATTTATGGAATTATGGTTTGATTGGGATTTCATATTCCACATGATGTATATTGTATTGTAATATTGTACAAAAAATATAATAAAAAAAAAATCTTGTTGCTTTTCCCAGGTTTGAGTTTCCATGATAAAATATGTGTAAATTTGTGTATATTCCATTGTACATTTTATGTTTTATTAAGAATCTATTTGTAGTAATTATCTATGTAGTGTAAACTACATTTGGTATCAAAACAGTTTTCGGTTCAAGGGGAAACCTTTCTAGATAAAGACTTTAGCTTAGGCATGTGGTAAACCCTATTATATTGGCAAATATGTGGTAGTGATTCTTGTGATGAAAAGAAATGACAAGAAATTCAAAATAGAGATCAATAAATTCAATGGGAAAACTTTTGAGTTGTATAATCGAAATGGAAGACTTGTTGGTGGAAAACAATGAGTGGATTGTTGGGATCCAGGTACTATGCTGACAAGGATGTCAATAGAAGACTGGATGTAATTGGATAAAAACGAAAAGAGCACAACACAATTATGTAACTCAAATTTACAATTATTTAATATCTCAAGGGAAGAAACAAAAAAGGCTTAGTGCGACAAATTAGGGGTTGTGTATCATTCTAAGTCGCTAGTGAACAAATTTTTTCTAGGACAAAAGTTATATAAGCTAACATGAATGATGGAGACATGGTGACATAGCATCCAAATGCCTTCAATATTGTTATGAGTCAAAATTTCTTTGTTGATATAAACATTTCAGATGAGGATAAGTGCATCAGTCTACTATGTTCTCCACCAAACTCATGGGATAGTCTAGTTGTTTCCATAGGTAGTAATGCAACTACCTTAAAATTCAATGAAATAGTTCCATCCTTGTTGTTGGTAGAGAAGAGATGGAAAAAAATGGAGAGATATAACAAATATGCCTTGCCTATAAGAGGATTCTCCAAAAAAAGAAATAAAAATAACTCCTTAAGTGGGAGATATAAATCTATAGGAAGATTGAAACCTCTACAAAAGTTCATAAAGGTATGTCAAACATTTGGAAAATAATGGCATTAAAAGAAAGATTGTAAAGCCAAAATTGCAGAGAAAGGGAAGGGATTTTAAGATGCTCCTTCTATAGAAGAAAAAACTTCTCATATGGATGGTATGTTTACTTGGATTCTTCAAGTACATAGGTATATCATGAGGCATGGTTGGTTGACCCAACTACGTATTTTCATATGACTCCTCAAAATGAGTGGTTTTGTGAGTATGAAAGATTCAATGGTGGTGATGTTTTATTAGGAGATGACTCGAGAGATAGAATAATAGGATGAGGAAAAGTCAAGTTGAAGCTCATTTGTTGAACGATTAGGATATTCCTTGGTATTTTGTACATTTTAGGATTAGGAAAAAAAATTGATTTTTGTAAGAAAGATGAGCGATGCAAGTGTAGAAATAGTGTTTGAAAATGACACCTACAAGATGGTTTAACTAGCAATTGTATTTTTGAGGGGATTTCATATTGGAATTATATGTAAGTTGTTGAAAAACACTTTTAGTGTTGGGAGCAATAGTTATGTTGTTCTTGAGAATGGAGCAAAATAATGAAAATGTATTACAACTTCAGGGAGACTATGTTGCACCATCAAAGACTGGGACATATCAAAGAGAACGACCTTCGAGTACTGCATGGTCATGGTATAGTAGAATTTATGTCTAATTTTTCTCTAGATTTTTTATTTTTGTAAACATTATTTATATGGGAAATAGAATCAAGTGAGATTTTCCATTAATGATAAGAAGGAAGTGGGAATACTATAGCTAGTTCATAGTGGTTGGTTTGGACCTATGTCAGTTCCATGATTGGGAAGATTTGTGTACTACATCTCAATTATAGATTATTTCTTGAGGAATACATGGATATATTTCCTAAGGAAGAAATCTAAATTTTTTAAAATATTTAAATAATTTAAGGCTCTAGTGGATAATTAGACAAAGAAGAAATTAAAATTGCTAAGGACAAATAATGGTGAATATTTATAGGAGAAGGAATATGAAGATTCTGTAAAAATTGTGGTATAGCATGAGATAAGACTACCCTAAACACACCTTAACAGAATGGAGTTGCAGAAAGGATGAACAAGAAATTCATGGAAAAAGAAATGAGTAGGCTCATTGGTGCTAGGTTAGGATAGGAATTATGGGCAAAGGTAGTGGATAATGCATGTTATTTGGTAGATAGATCACCCTCATCAGTGTTGGATGATAAGAATCCACATGAGATATGGACTAGTAAGAAACCATCTCTCACACATCTTAGGGTATTAGGTTGTGATGCATATGTTCATGTTCAAAAGGAAAATAGAACTAAGTCGGATAGAAAATTTGAAAGGTGCATCTTAATTGGTTATAAATATGGTTTAAAATGTTATAATATTTTGAACCTAGAAATTAAGAAGGTCATGTACAATCGAGATGTGGTATTTAGAGCAGTGAAAAAATTCATCAAACAATAAGTCATACCAAGGGAGAAAGAAATAGAAAAGGTATAGTTTGAACTAAAGGATGATGATCTAGACTCTACAAAAGAAAAAGAATCAAAAGAAGAAAAACCGCATACTCTAGATTTGAGGAGATTGGTTCGTGAAAGAAGGTAGCTAGAAAGGTATACTCCACCTTATTTTTGTTCAATTTTTGTTTATTACTAATGATGATGTTGCAAATTTTTCTTATATTAGATTTATTTTATATGTTGTTTTTGCTTTTTGTTTTGAGGTAGAATAGATGGATGTGAAGACAACATTCCTACATGGGAATTTGGAAGAAGAGATCTACATGAAGCAACCAATAGGCTTTGTAATGAAGGGTAAGAAAGAGTTGGTATGCAAGCTAAAAAAGTCCCTTGTACGGATTGAAGCAATCACCAAGGATGTGGTATTAAAAACTTCATACATATATATAGGGACTTGGCTTCACAATGAGCAAAGATTAACATTGTGTGTATTTTAAATTGGTTGGTGATCATATTATTTATTTGGTATTCTATGTAAATGATATGTTGTTGATTGGACATGACAAGAAATTCATCTAGGAATTGAAAACTTAGTTTTCCTCTAAATTTGAAATGAAGGATCTTGGTGTTGCACATTTAATATTGGGCATAGAAATTAAAAGAGAATGGGAAAAGAGGAAAATTTGGTTAAGTCAAAGAAATTATGTCGAGAAAATATTACAAAGGTTTAATATACAAGAAAGTAAACTGGTGAAGATCATTATTCATATAGGTGTAAATTTATATGCAGATCAGTGTTGAAATACACCAGAAGAGGAAGAGGACATGTCTCATTTCCACATGCTAGTGTGGTTAGAAGTTTGATGTATGCAGTGTCCTGTACTAGACTGAACATTAACATGCAATGGGAGTATTAAGTATGCATATGACAAACCCAGGGAGGGAGCGTTGGAAAACAATAAAAGGAGTTTTTAGGGACTTGCATGGCACTACTAGATATGTATTATGTTATGAAGGAAAACCAGAATTGGATAGAGTGTTGGACATTCATGGATTTGTTGATGTAGATTGGGATGGATCTATGGATTGTAGAATATCTACAAGTGGGTATGTTTTTATCCTATTTGGAGAATAAAACAATTGGATGAGCAAGAGATCATCTATAATGGAACTTTCAACTACAAAAGTTAAATACATGTGTTGGCTTCCTAGAGTCAGGCCATGTTGTGCTATGGTTTAGAGCTTAGGAACATATAAATGGGCTCTATTTATTGTTGATAAACAAAAGATTCAAATTCAGGGTTCAATTGTGATCATCCTATTTCCTAAAATAGTACTTGTGTTTGACACTCTCATAGTCTTGGTGTACTTTCTCTCTTTTCCAATCAATGATTGATGTAAGATGATATTGTAGCACATAGGCAAACCATGCATTAATTATTTTTGAAAACTATATATGACTATGAAATTTAGATTTGAACCATTAATTATAGCAACCCTATGTTACACATTCAAGCCACATGTATATCATTTTCCCCTTTAAGTGTCACAAGAAAAAAAATAACATGTTGAATTCGATCACAGCCATAAGGTTGAATACTCATGTGAAATTGTGTTATGTTCTTTCTTAAACGGTCAATTGTAATCAAACAATCAACATAATCGAAATTCTATATAGCTTGGGAAAGTTGCTCACATTCGATTTTCTATAAGCGTTCTTCATGAGCACGTAATATACACAATTAGCCTATAAATTTGTGTTAACTATTAGTGTCAATATTTGAAGCCTTCCTCTAGTGATCAAACGTGCTCTTACAAAGTGATTTTAAGGTGTCAAGGTCAAATTTTGACATTTCAGTGAGTCTTCAAGTAAAATTTGATCACTAGGTATTAGGTCTAGGATTTGTTTTCACTCATTTCAAAGTTTTCCAAGTTTCGTCCCTATTGATGCCTTGAAAATTGTTGCATCAACATCGGGGAAAACCACCCGACCCGAACCTTAAAGGTAGCTCCTTTTCCATTTGGTGTGGTGGCTCCGACTGGATATAATGGGACCAGTTTCCTAATTGATTTATAAATGGGATGGATAAGTGATTGGTTTTCTAATATCTAATGGGAATGATGGAGGATTTATTCTAAAATGAAACAATATAAATAACTAATCTATCCCGGGAAGTCTTTCTGCTAGTGTAATGTTTGATGATTCTTATTGACAAGTAGGCATATAGATGACTCTACTTATAAACAAAAATATTCATTCATATGATAATTACTTTGTTCAAGTAGTTGAACAAAGTAATAATTAAAACATTATTACACCAATTTTATATATCATTGACACATATATGTATGAAAAATAATAACTCTTAAACATTCAATAGTGATAAGCCAAAGAATTGCTGTGAAAGCATATACATATATCAATAATAGCAAAACAAGTAAATGTTGATTCACATAAAATCATGAAGCAAAAACATAGATAGTAGTACCATATGTATTTGAGTCTCTTCCGATATGAATTGCATTCAGATCCCACCTTTCAACTTGGAAATACTTTTACAAGAAGCAATAGTGCATATCACATAAAAGTATTTAGAATTCAGGTCTAGTTTTATAAAAAAATATATATCGAAAGCACAATAGTGCAACTTCCTATTCAAGTCTTAATACAAAGTCTTAAGACCCTTTCTAAAAACATGAAAGGGTTTATAAATACTATCTAAACTAGAAAACTATGAAATAAAAATGCAATGTACTAGTATAACCAAATCACAAATATATGAAAATCTCCTCGAAATAGGCATGCTTGCAGTTGGTCAGAATGGTTCACTATTTTGGTTGACTATCTTGTGGCTTCAACTGGCAAATGGCGAGCATCGGTTGCAGTTTTGGAGGATGAATCATACATGAATGTAACTGTGTAGTGTATGTGGCATAAGTAATTTTAGGAATCATATAACTGGTTGCATCGATGAGGCATTTCATCGTTGTTCACTAACTATATGGTTTAACAAGGATGAACCAAAAGGTTTCCCATGTTAAAGTCTGAATTCCTACAATCAATCTTTCCCTCTTTTCTAGCTCCTGTTTCCATGTCTGCTCTAATTCTTTCACTGATGGAAATTTCCCTGTAGTACACTCTGTGATTAAATTTGATAAATAAAGAGTGTCATTAATCAATTCAACTAGATTACTAGTTGTCGATCTACATCTTGATGTTGCCCTTTCTGCTTTCATTACTTGAGATTCCATTCAAGGAATAGGATTTCTTTATGCGATTCCAAAATTTGGGGTAGATTTGTTGCTTTTCCTTCTTTGGTTTCTTGCCAAGAGAGAAACTTTCTTAATCTTTCATCTACTTGCATCAATTTCTATCTTACATCAATCGACTTATCAATCATAGAAGACGAGATTTCACATAAGGGAAGAACGAGAGAGATATTATGACATAATAAGCTTAACTGATTAGATAATTCTTTGCTAATCTGGACAGACTCCTATCTGAATTCTCCCACTTGGGGATATTCATTGAACCTTTCTATTTGCAGTGACAGTTGAGCGATCTATTCTTCTTTTTACTTGCTCAACTGTTCATTTAATGATCGCAACTTGCTCAATGCTTGAGATAGTTCTTGTTGTTTCTGAATTGCATGTTGATCAATCCTTTGTTTTTCTTTGAGCAATTGGGCGTTTAATTGATCATTGGACTGTCTTTGGGCTGCTAACTGTTGTTCCAACTGGTCTATCCTCTGTTGCTTCTCTTGTACCTGTGTCTCTAGCAAAATAATTGCTTGATCCTTTTCTTTAAGCAAGTTTCTTATCTCCGATGCTTTGTCCATAGTAGTTGTTGTGTATGCTCCAGCATACTAAGAGAGTTTAGTGAGATCTTCAGAAGGGTTGACTTTCTTTCTCCATACCATGTTTGTTATCTCCATTTGTGAAGGCAAAAGAGAAGATTGATCAAGTTTTCTCTTTTTCCTTTGTCTCTTGATTACAGCCCTATTCTTAGGGCTGTAGAAGACATCCAAGTGTGGTATTTCTTCGATATGTAGAACAATTTCATCGGATGGATTCTAGGGGATTATCTCTACATCCTTTTGAGTCATGGGTGGGCCGCTAGTTCCTTGAGTCAGAACTGTATTAGTTGTTGTCTTCTAACCAGTTGTCACCTCTGGTGTGCTAAATCCTTGTAGGTTCTCAGTATTACTGATGATTGAGTCAAATTGTTGCCATTATTTGAGTAGTTTGGGATCAACATAAATGTTTGAATCAATGAGTTTACTACTTTTTCCCTGTCCCTGCTCCTGTTCTGGCAATTTTTCTTTTTCAGGAATATTTTTAGCTACAGGAGCCTTGTCAACTGCTTCATGTTCGGTTTGGCTCTGGGGCTGATCTGTAGGGGTTGTTTCTAATAGCTCCAAAGGCAGAGTTTGCAACCTATGGGCTCTGAGCCTATTGAACATTTCTAGTCCCTCTTCTTGATACTTGATTCTAGCCAATCCTTTAACTTGAAAGAATGTATCGGCCGAAGAAAATAAATCATCAAAGTCATCCACTTCATGATCGAATTTGGCAAGTTTAGCTTGAGCGGTGATAGTATGGGCAACCTTATTTCCTCCCGACTACAGCTCAATATCGCCCCATTTCCCTTTTCGATATGAGTGGGCACTCATGGCAAAACTCATCTTCGTCAATGTTTGTTCGAGAAACCTTAGGATCATTCTCATCCTTATCCTTTTGCTTCAAATGCAACTGGGATGCAAAATGGCCCATCTCGCCACATCTGAAACATTTCACCTTCAAAATGTCCTTCTGCTTCTGCTTGTGTTGTCCCTTTGATGCTAGAGTTGTGTTCTCCTCCTCCTTGGTCTTCGTACCACTCCCACTTCCGCCAATGAGGTTGACCTTAACTAGGTCCCTCCTCAATTCTTCCTGTTGGAAAGCTGCCTACATCTCCTCCCATGAAGGAAATCTCTCCCTGCCTAATCTACTTTGGACGAAGACTTACCATTCATCCGAGACTCCATTCAGGGTTGTCCTTACATCACGGTAGACTGAGTAGACCTCACTACAACAAGCTGGTCTCTGGTGTCTTGAAGACGTTGAAGATAGGAGTTAACTCCTCCCTTCTTCATCAATGTCCATTGCAATTGTTGTTCTAGGTATATCTTCTGTTGTTCGGAAGAACCTTCATACAGTGAAGACAAAGCTTCCCACATCTCTCGGGCTATATCTTTGCCCTGCAGGTGTGAGACAACATGATCTCGAGCCCCATCGAGTATGAACCTCTTCGCCTTCCCCCGCTCGGCAAGATTCGTCATCTGAATCTTTTCTACCTCTTTCTCTGCGTGCTTGTAGTCATGTAGGGTGAAAACACCACATCGTAGGGGAAATATAGGCCACATCTGTTTCTTTGAATCCCTAAGTGTTCTTGAAATCCCTTCAATAGTTATTTGATATGCCAATTCCTGTGCTAAAAATTTATCAGGGACATACAAGGGGAGGACATGGGGTTTAGTGAGGCTACCAAAAAGCCTTACATAGGTAGATTTCTCCCCCCCAAACTAACTACCTACTACTATCAAATCAATTTCTTCTTCCTGGGATATCCTGGGAGCAGGCTTATTGAAAATAGAATAATATATAGGTAAAACAAAACCATTACAAATTATGTATAGGTGATTTTTATAGTGTTTCTTCCACAACTACTTGTGATAAATATGAATCGGGTCCAGATCTTTGGCAGTCCACTTCCATCCGAGTATCGAGTATTCATAATTAAAACAAATAGTATCCATAATATATGCACTGTAGTAGAAAGGGGGAATCATCAGGGAAGTCTTATATGCATTATTTCTGTACTCTAAAATCTCAGTGGCTAGTCTATTAGACAAAATTTTTGCCTAATCCATAACATAACCATTAATTGCAGCTTCCATCAGCAGGACCATATCTATAGTGAATTTGGCAGAATCATGTTGTCCACACAATCTACACATCATAGCTTCAGCATAGCAATAAGGGGAAGCTAATGAGTCAATAGAGTACTTACCCAAGGATTCATGCTTGTGTTTCTCTGGGAAATGCCTGCATTGCTTGATTGGAGCTAATTCTGAGTCGTTTCCTTGTGCAATTTTTTCTAGAAATGCCTTGTTGTATCGCTTCTTGGGTGGAGGTAAATGGTACATTTTCCTGAGATCTTCAGGCTTGAATGAGCTGAATATCCTTCCATCAACTATGGAAAATGTTCTATCTAAAGTTGGGGTTTTCTCAACCACCCATCTTACCACATCAGTATACGTCAAGATTTTGGCCTGCGCTGCTATTCTATGAAGGAATGAACAGGAAAACTCCTTGAGTGTTCCCTCTGACTTGTTGGTTGAATCAGATGTTGCTTCCACTTCTAATTCTTCAGGCTCCTCTGCTTCTATTAGATTATAGATTATTTCCCAGCTGGTATTTCCCAGACCAAGACATGTCGTATCTAAGATTAATCCCTTCTTGCTGTGTTTTGGTTCTTTGGCTGCAGGAGTTGCTATGGACTTCTTTGATTTCTTCCCCATTTTCTCTATATTAATGGGTTCAGAGAGACTCTACACAGACAATTGCAAACCATAATACATAGATAGTGTCACTGAAAGCCAATATAAAAATGGATAGAATTATGGTGATTGACATATGATAAATGAAATATAGTTAAGGATTACCACAGATAAAATATTTTAAAGGATCTACCCTTAACTGTAAAATTTAATGGCCGTTCGAACCGCCAGTCGTGGTGAGTAAATACCATAAATACCTATCTCGTCAATTATATACCGAATGATTATTTCAAGCGTGCTTTAGATTTCATCGATCAACGATCAGCGATAAATCGCAAATCGCAATCGAGAGTGTCAAAGGGAAAAATATTTAAAAGGAACAATTTGTTTTTTATCAAAGGGCTTTATAAAACGATTTATTTGCATCGGGACTTTTAATAAGGATTTTTCTTGTAATGAGGTTAATACCATTTTATTTATTAACTCACACATCTAACTAAGTTTATTTAAAAAGGGACCAATTTCATATTTTTTTTTTCTAAGTAAAAGTAATCTATTAATATGTACAGAAAGATACAAAGAGGACAAGGCCTCGACCAAGGTATCGTAGAGTATCAACAAAATCTGGACTGCCCCAACATTGGGGAAACCAGTCTAGTGAGAGCAGAAACCTCAAAAATGGTATCACTTCTCAAGTCCAGACCCCACAGTAGGATGGTTCCTTGACGATTAGTCCAGATAGGAAACTAGAACCCAAGCAACACTAGCAAAAAACAAAAAGACTAGATAATGAACACCTGGGCAGAAACCGTCAGGTTCGCATCATCGCATCGCACATATGGAGGTGTAAAGGCTCCGCCCCTTGGTTTTCGCTGATGCAATATTGCTATGTGATTTGATCGTAATTGCATATTGCTATATGTAAAGGTCTTTCCCTTTGGTCTCCCCATTCTGCGATCCGCCGAAATTGCGATGCGATCTGATCGCAATTGCATATTGCTATTGCGATCAGATTTTCCCTTTGGTCTCCCCATTCTGCGATCCGTCGATATTGTGATATGATCTTATCGAAATCGCATATTGCTATATGTAAAGGCCTTGCCCTTTTGTCTTCCCATTCTGCGATCTACCAATATTGCGATGCGATCTGATCGCAATCGCATATTGCTATAAGTGAAGGCCTTGCCCTTTGGTCTCCCCATTCGTTTAATCACTGATCACCATTGCCATCACAACTTGCATGGCAGGCATTTCAATGTTCGAACCACCAGAAGGGCACGTGGTAGCAGAGCTGCCCCCTTCACCATGTTGAATGCCTCCGAACAAGCCATGCGAGGTGAAGAGGGATTCATCCATCGCGTTCTTACCAGTATCCCTACAGTTACTGCGACTAGGAGTGCCCTGAGCCATTTCAGTTTTCACCAATTCCTTATATTCCAGTATCTGATGATTAGTGGCTAGTGTAGAGAGCGTACCTATATGTAGATCCTTTCCGCTTTCTACTCCTATATTCACCAGTAGGTCAGCTACTTTGTTTCCCTCCCATCGTATGTGCTTGAGATTGATTGGCCTGTGGGAGGAGAGCCATATTTCAATGAGTTTTAATCAACTCGCCATTTGCCAGTTGTTGCTCACTTTACTTGATGGTGTTCCTTGCAAGATTTTGGTGACCATATTTATAAGGATCTGCGAGTATCCTTCTATAACAAGCGGGAATAGTCCATGTTTATAGGCTAAAATAAGACCCTACCATAATCCTTCTAATTCTGCTGAGTTGTTAGTATCCCATCCATTTGAGCCAAGGTAGATTAGACAAGGATTACCTTTATGATTTGTGATTATTCCTCCAAATCCAGCCTTTCCTGGATTCCCTTTCGAGGCTCCATCAAAATTTAGCTGGTACATGTGACGGGGAGGAGGAGTCCACTTATCTGGTGTACTTCTTTTTGCTTGAGTTTTTCCTTTGATTATCATTGCTTGATTCCACTGAAGATTCCAGTTTTTCCATATGGTTTGGTCCTATGGGAGGGAAGGAAAGTCCTCCTCAGACCAAGTTTGAAGAAGTAAAGTTTCCTTGATATTCTGACATACTGTGTCCCAAAGAGATTCCAAGGGCATAGATTGATCCTTGAAGATACATCGATTTCTCTCCTTCCACATTGTCCACATGAGAAACCTTGGTATTAACTTCCATAAGGAGTTTAAAAGCTTGCTTTTGAATGGGTTCCGTGCCTAATTGCAAACCGTAGAGATAATATCGCCTTGTGTTCGTCCATCCTTTTGGCATCTAAAGCTGACCTTTTCCCAGAGCTTGTGCGCTAGTGGGTAGGATTCCATAATATGTTGAGTGGTTTCCTCTTCTTGCTTATAGTTGGGATAGAAGGAGGGGCCGTGGAAGCTTCTCTTCCTAAGGTTGTCCCACATTAGGATTTTTTTGTGACATAAGAGCCATAGAAAGGTGGAGATTTTCGGCCAAATTTTGGGGTCCCATATTTTATTCCAGAGAGGATCCTTGACAGTGTGATCCTTCATAGTGATGTGATATGCCTCCCTTGTAGTGTAGGTGCCTTTTTCCTCATATCCCCATCTAAGAACATTCGTTTCTTCTAAATATTGTATTCTTCTCTTTGTTAGTTCAGTTCCTAGAGTCTGTTTTGCTAATTCCGTTCCTTGTCTTAATATGTAATCCGTGCTACACCATTGCCTATTCCCCCGCATTGTGGATGGAAGCCAGAAATGCTTGACTATGCCCGATGTTTGCAATTCCTGTTCCAGGATTTGATGAGGTAACATTAAGTCCTTTAATTTGGGTTGTTGCTACCATGAGTTGTCCCAAAATCTTGTTGTATTGTCGTTTTTAACTTCCCAGAAGCTATTTTGTTATATTAAGTGCTTGTGTTGCTTGGCCGCATTCCATATTAGTGAGCCTGGGCTGACTTCTGAAATTCAGATTATTTCTTCTGTGGGATGAATGTTAGCATACTTTGCAGACCAAAGGTTGGCCCGGGGGGTGGACAACATAGTGAGCCATTTCCACCAAATGCGGGCGCCCATAACTACGTTGCTGTGAAAAGGATCACGCATGCCCGTTCCTCCTGCAGACTTTGGAAGGCAAAATGTGTCCCATTTGACCAGAGCCCATTTGCGTTTTTGTTCAGTACTGCCCCACAGGAAGGATCTCTGAATATTTCTAATATCTTTGAGAACCCATTTGGGTGTAGCTAGGATCGAGAAGAGATACAAAAGTATGGATTGGAGAACCGCCTTGATTAGGACGAGACGACTGGCCATATTGAGGGCCCTATGAGTCCAGGAGGATAGGCGCGCCTCCAAATTTTCTAAGAGTAGCCTACATGAGTAGTGTTTCAGAGCCGATTTAGTCAAAGGAGTGCCAAGATAAATGGAAGGGAGAGAGGCAATTGAGAATCCAAGGATTCGAGCTATAGAGGCTTGGGTGACAGCAGGAGTATGGAAAAAGAATAACTGAGATTTGGCTTTGATTATTTTCGCACCTGAGGCATCTGAAAAATTTGACAATATAGAATTGAAGTGATAAGCTTCCTAGATTGAAGGGTGACCGAAGAGCATATTGTCATCCACAAATTGCTGACGTGTGAAGGCAGGAGTGTTAGAAAATGACAGGCCTCTGAGTTTCTGGGAAGACAGAGCAGCTTTAAGACTTCATCCTAAACCTTCCGCCATTAACACAAAGAGGAAAGGGGAGAGAGGGTCTCCCTGTCTGATTCCTCGAGATGGCTAGAAAGGTGAAGAGGGGATTCCATTGATCAAGATTGAGAAGAAAGAGGAAGAGATGAGACTCATGACCCAGCGAGTCCAAGTTATGGAGAAACCAAAAGCAATTAGGATTTTCTGAATATATACCCAACTTAAGCTATCAAAGGCTTTTGAGAGGTCAATTTTAAGGAGCATACCTGATCTCTTGGAGTTCTTCAAGGAATGGATGATTTCATGAGTTAGGATTATGCTGTCCGTAATCTGCCTGCCTTCTACATATCTAGACTGCTCTGGCGATATGAGAAATGGTAATAGTGGTTTGAGTCTTGAGGCTACGATTTTGAAACAATCTTGTAGATGGCATTGCACAGGGCAATGGGCCGATATTTGTCAGGGGTATTATATTGAGCCTCCTTTGGGATAAGCACTATGAATGTGGCATTCAAAGCTGGCAGCATCCAACTCAATGTTCTCGATTCCTCCACAACCTGCCAGACTTCCATTTTAATTAATTCCCAAAAATTATGGAAGAAGTTGGAAGTGAACCCATCAGGACTTGGCGCCTTTCCCTCTTTCAGTTGATGTACTGCATTTTCTACTTCCTGTAAGTCGATCGACCTGAGTAAAAGTTGATTGTGCTCCTCTGTGATGACTTTGGGGATGTTCCTTGTTATTTTTCCTATATCTTGCGTTCTATCAAGCTGTGGTTCTTGATGGGCTTGCTTAAAGTAGTTGAGAAGTTCAAGTTCAATTTCTTCATGTTTTTCCACTCTTATCCCCTGCTCATTTTGTATGTGAGTGATATTGTTATTCATTCTGCGTTGTATAGTGGTTTTGTGAAAAAAATTTGTATTTTTTCCCCTTCCTTTAGCCACCTGATTCTAGATTTTTGCCTCCATAGCATTTCTTCTTGTTTGGCCCTTTCTGAGATTTGTGCTTCAAGAGACTTTTCCTGTTCCGAATGTTCCGATGTTCCGCCCTCTGTGATGATCCATTGCTGTAGTCATTTCATGTCTTTTTCGAGTGCTATTTGAGCCTGGAAAATGTTACCAAATGAAGAATGGTTCCATTGCTTTATTTTGCTCTTGAGGTATTTAAGCTTCTGCTGAAATTGGAACATTTTTGTACCTTGTGGTGGAGTATAGTTGGTCCATTCTGACTTTACTAGATTAACGAAGTCCGGATGTGTCATCCAAAAAGCTTCGAATCGAAAAGGCTTGTGGCTTGTATTACCTGGTCGAGACCATTGAAGAGAGATTGGCTAGTGGTCTGAACCTGAGAATGGAAGTATTGAAGCTGAGAGGTCTCCTCCTAAGTGGATTGCATTGTCAGAGATTAAGAATCTGTCCAAGCGAGAGGAAATTTATTGGGAATCTGCTCTTTTATTATTCGAGGTATAAAGTCCATTGTTGAATGGCATGTCAATAAGCCAATTGCTTTGAATGTATTCTTTTAGATTATTACTTTCCTTATCCATCTTGTTCCTTCTTCCTTGCTTTTCCTCCATTTTCGTTATCATGTTGAAGTCACCCCCACTGATCCAGAGTGGATGAGACCTATCAGCATTGATTGAGGAAAGAGTATTCAAAAGTTATACCTTATGCATAGCCTCCTCGGGAAAATATACATTAGTTAAGAGACCATGTATATTGCTTCCTGTAATATGGAAAGTCGCTTGAAGGAAATGCTTGTTAGCATGTATGTTGTTGAGCTCAATGGTACGAGGATCCCATATGATTGCCAAGCCTCCTAAGGCACCTGAGGCATCTATTGCTGCTACTTGACTACATGGCCAAGCTTTTTCCATAATTTGGTCAAGAGAGATGGAGTTACATTTAGTTTCCTGCAAAAAGAGAATTTGGGGCATTTCTTGCTTTATCATGCTTTTAATCAGTCTGCATTTCCCAAGGCCGTTGAACCCTCTGATGTTCCATGAGATTAGCTTCATGATGGAAGGTTGGGAAGAGAGTTTTAATACTTTGTGAGCTTGGAGTACCTTCCTGACTCCACTAGCATTTCTCCAATGCGTATGGTGCATTGGAGATCCATTTTTCTTCCTCTCTTTTTGTTATCTTTGATGATGTTTTTCCTGTCCCAGATGCTTCTAGTTTGAATACCTAGTGATTTTTTCCTTTGAGGATTACTTCTAGATTCTCCATCTGTCTCTCTAGAATTTTGTCATAATTTTTTGTTTTGCATGCCTACTCTAGGCCAAGAATATCCAAATCCCCAATATCTATGCTTTTTGGTTCTTCTTCCATGTGTTATGTATCACTTATTCCTTTTGTTGTTTCTGATGCCTTTGTAGGGTCAGTCTGCGTGTTGTCTACCTCCATTACTTGAGAGAACCAGGCGAGGATTGTACGCTTAGCCGTGGGGGAAAGATCTGTGGGTAATGGTTCATTTTGGCTTTCCTTGGGATCAGAATGTGCAGATTGAATGTTCATCAGATGAACCTCCTCAGAGGGGGCGTGGATCTCAAGGGTGTGGATATCTTACCGGGCTAGCACTTCAAAACTATTGCTCATGGAGGGCTTTGATGTACTGGCTTGAGGCTTCTTGGGGTTTGAGTCAGGTCTCTTGTGGTTTTTTCTGCGATTGGCAACTTTTGTGAAGCCATTCAGATCAGGCTCATCCGAGGCAGAGATATTCGAGGGTTTCTGAGTTAAAGGACAGTCTTAAAACAGATGACACAGTGCATGGTCTCTCCTACATCTGAATGGCACATGTTCATAATCAATTAACTTAACCCATTCAACATAATCGTGAAAGATACTTACCGCATCTGGGAGAGCCTTACTGAGGTGCATATAAACGCAAATCGGGCATAAGATGTGTATCTTCAGAGTTTTTTCTCCTCAGCTGTTTTGACAAATTCGCTAAGACCATTTCCTATGGTTTGTAGGGTCTCTTCGTCCTAGTATTCCATGGGGAGAGAATAAATACGGATCCAGACTGGCGCCTGTTGGAAATAATACTGAAAGGGGGGGGTGAATCAGTATTATCACATCAATAAAACTTTTTAATTTCCATATTCAGATTCATATATGCTACTTCCACAACTTCTTATGATTCAGTTAGATGAGTGCATTAGAACATTATCAATCATATTGACAGTAAACAGGTGCAGTAAAATAGAATAGATCATCACACATAAGTCACACACATGAACACCATGATATAAGGTGGAAACCCAATGCGGGAGAAAACCACCTGCTGCAAGTAATCTCAATCTTCTTCTTAATAAGAAAATCCTTTTACAATATTTCTGTACTGGTGCAGTCTTATACCAGTACGCAGGCTTCTACCTGTAGAGAGCTACAACCTCCATAGTTCTTGTACTAGCCGATCCATTTACTAGTACGCAGGCTCCTACCTGCTATAATGCTCCAACTGCTATTGGAAGGAGCTACCACCCCCTTAGCTCTTGTACTAGCTAAGATACTAGTAAGTAGGTTCCGGCCTACAATCTTCTTTCCTTCGGGTACCACGTTTCATTAATTTTCATACTGGATACACCTGAAGCACAACACGTAATCTGAAAGGCCACGTTTCATCCAATTTTCATACTGGACCCATTAACCTCATTGAAGCACATAATCAATCAATCCTTTGTATCACCCAAACACCAAGATAATATGTGAGATATCAACTAGATCTAGTACATCAGATCACACAAAGATAAGTCATTAAGAGCTTGATCCATTCAACCATAATCATGTTGTTATCAGAACTCAATATCAGTAACCAGACATCAATTATGCACCCAGAACCCTGCAGAATAATCAAATGGTAGTTAAAGAAAATTTTAAGCAGGGTCCACAACTTCACCACTGGACATCTGCGGGTATCCGCACTTATGCCTTTTGCTACTCTGCGGGTATCCACACTGCGCCTTTATTCTGTTCCGCGGGTATCCGCGTCTTCACCGTGTTGCACCTGTGGTCCTGTGGCTACATACGCATTGTGCACACTTCTTCTCTGCGGGTATCTGCACCTACACCACATCGCACCTGCGGTCCTCCGGGTATAGATAGTTTTTCAGTCTTCAAGCATACCCCAGACTGTCAGATCTACAGATCCGATCATGCGCCATGAAGATATTCAGATCTAGCTATCACTGAGATCTAGCTATCATTCAGATCTAGCAATCTCTCACAAACCGATCACAAATATTTCAGATCTAGCTCACCTTAAGATATTCAACCCAATTACATCATTCCAGATGATCTCCTTTCCTTTTTATAGGCAAGCTTTTCACAATACCATGGTTCAAAACCATAATAACATAATACCATGAACCCAATACTTGGGATCAATACTTTAGATGCAAAACCATGGACCAAAACCATAGGATCAAACATGTTGGACAAGATACCATGGATCACCATAGGATTCCCACGTGTGTGCGCTTTTCTCTGCATGGAAGTGCGTGCACTGGGGACCGCACCTTCTGTTCGGACAACCTGCGGGCATGACCGCAACTTCCTGAACTGCATACCTGCAGGTCCGCACCTTTTGAACTGTGTACCTACGATCCTCTTATTTTCTTCCATTCTGAGAGGCTGATCATCAATCTTTGCTACTCGCCTGTTGCACTAAGATCTGTCACCTGTATGAGTTTCCATCAAGGACAACACTTGTCTCATAATGCCAACAATCTCCCCCTTTGCACTTGATGGCAAAGCTAACTTGTCATACGTAGACTCATCATCTGATTCCTTTGTACTGTCAGTATTCTATCACATCTGGTATCTCTTCTTGTAGATTCATCTGATTATATATATGTGAGATGTTCTTCTATGAGTGGGTTTCCATCAA
>APFE031037355.1:671-15248 GCA_000404065.3 Pinus taeda | reverse complement strand
CAGCAGCTGGGGCCACCATGACACATGAGGAAAGAGGCTCGGACCTCACCACAGGACAAGGGACAGACGACACGGCGGAAGGTGCGGACCCAATCACAACATCTACACAACTGAAACGGCCATGCGGTATGGAACGAACAAGGCCACGGAAGAAGACCAAAGCTTCCAAGCTAGATGGGGAACCTATTACACTGATAGAGGGTGACCTATACGACATCGACAACACAGTTCACGAGGTCACCAGGGAAGCACTCCAGGAAGCAATGACGAAGCAGCAGAATGTGTTGGGGGCCCTCAAGGCGCAATTGCAGGGACTTCAGGTGTGGCCCCCACAAGAAGGAACGGTAGTCACCTACAGTGCCGCGGGTAAATCAATAACAGAGCAGCTGTTGTGTGCCAAAATGGATAACACCATCATGCTGCCAGAAGGAGCACTGACAGCAGACAGCATGGAGGACAGAGCCGCGGTGGGTCAGATCAAGGGACTTGGTCTAAACTTGGTTTCCCTTCCACGGGATATATTATACCAGCTGCAGGATGGAGCGATAGCAGAACTCCATGCTAGGGAAGGAAGCGGAGTGCAAATGCTCAGTGAACAATGAATCAACATCGAACAACTTAGCCTACAACGCGATGAAGCGTTGGCACAGAACCAGCAACTGGATCAGATCGTAGAGGAAGCATGTCGCTGCACCCCAGAGCTAGAAATTGCGACAGACCTACCAATAGGAGTGTGGATCGACAAATTGGCCATTTGATTCTGCGAGACAAAGGAGGAAGCAACGAGGATCCAGCTAGACCTCAACCTGCAGATTGTTAAACTGCGATTAAAGGTGCAGTCATCCACACCCCTAGAATTTCGGGAACAGTGCGCTAACGCTATCCAAAAGTTGTTGGAGGAAATAAGACAGGTAATGCAAACCTGTACAACTTTGTTGGAAGAATTCTTTGGGGTCCTCACTGCCTTACAAGAGGACCCCACCATACAGCAATTGGAAATAGAGGCGTGGGAGCTTCAAATGCAATATGATAGTGTGTGTGGGACGATGCAAACAATGATCCTGACTCAACGGTTAGCGAAGCTACAGTAAGCGAAGGCGTTGAAGGAACAAGTGGATGTCGTGCGCCAAAATGAGGCAGTGCTTAAAGCACGCATCAAGCCTTGAATTGATGAGGCCTTCCTCATCACTGCATAGATTGAAGGAAAGCTCACGCAAATGAAAGTGATACAAGCTTTACGACAGGGATTTGCCTCTGACAGCGAGCATTCAGTCAAGTGAGTAAAACAAATCCAGCAGACGACAGAGCAGTGTGCTGCGGACCTTCGTGCAGCCCAAACACAGTTGGAAGGGCTTCGTGCCAAGATCACCGGATAGTGACTCGGGACAAGTCACGATGATTGTGTTGGGGGTGTGTTGGGCAGCAGATCCCCCACAATAAGGTTTTGGAGCTTAAAGCCCCAGTTTTGGTCAATGTGATGTAAAGATTTTGTGAAATGCGGGTGTGGAGCGTGAAAGTTTAGGATGAGTCATAGAGTTGTCCACCTTAAAATAATGTAATTTAATGTAAAGTTGTGTCGGCCTACCCATGGTTTGTGACCATGGGATTGTATAAATAAAGCGAGGCTCTAAGTGTAAAGATAGTTTTTTGGCAAGCAAGCAATAAATAGATGTGAAGGCATGGTTAGAGGATAGAAGTGGATTTGAAGTGTATTGGGTCGTAGTAGTAGGAAGAGGTTCTGAAGCTGAGTGCGCAAAAGCCTAGTAGTGTCTGCAACTAAGTGCATGGACCCCTGCAGCTGAGTGCGCAGGGGAGAGTCGAGTCTATATTGAATTGAACTTGAAGGGAATTATTAATAAAGATAAGTTTGATTCGGCATATTGTGCATCTATTTTGTGGATCTATATTTTGATGTTGTGTTAATGGTATTTGTTTACTTATATGCGCACACTCAATAAACATTCTTATGAATGCTTATGTATGAAAATTCTCTAAGTAATTAATGAACAAAACATAATTAAGGAAGACTTGGGTAATTAACACGAGTTGTGCTACAATTAGAGTTGCGTGAGGGCAGTGACACAGGACGTAAGGGTCTCGCTGGTGCACATAGCCCAGTAAGCGTGAAGGTCAGATTGTGTCCCTATTACTACATATCAAACACTACAATTAGAGTTGCGTGAGGGCAGTGACACATGACGCAAGGGTCTCGCTGGTGCACATAGCCCAGTAAGCGTGAAGGTCAGATTGTGTCCCTATTACTACATATCAAACATCACGAGGGTGCGAAAACCTAGTTCTAGCACCCTCCCATACTACTTTGGGGAGACCTCAATCTACGCTTCGTGCACTATTGCCGAAAGAGCAAGTAGTAGTGGGATTTGCTTGGCTAAATCACTTATGAACTTGGGTCAAACCCCACGTAACCAACACAAGACATAAATTCACACATGCAACACAGGAGCTACGAGCTCTTCTATTGATCACACAAAAACTTGATACTTATAACCTTTTCCAACTAGCCAATTCTCTAAAATATCTTGATATGATACCGCACACTAAAAATCGTCTATCACTTAACTTGACTTAACTTAACACTCCAACACTCAACCCTCAACAATTAGTTAACCGAATCTCTAATTTTAACGAACTCGTGGGGGAATAATCAGCTTATTTTAACACATTATGGGATTTTAAGTGAAACGTGAAATGCCAACTAATCTATTCTGCCACAGTGATCTTTACTTTTCTTAACCTTCCCTTCACTTTTCTTAACCTCCTCTACAGGGTCCTTTGAACTGATTTGATCTGATTTCAGAACATTATAGATTGTACAAGGGAAACACCATTATCACCCAAGAAAGAACGCAGTACTGGTTCCAAAGTCCACAAAAGCAGAGGTGAAGCAACATAGAACGTTCTGGTTGCTGTTGTCTTGAAGGTACAACCCCTATCAAACAGCTGAGTAACAAAATCCGGTGTAATTCAGTAGATGAACAGGTGTATTTTTTAGGATATCCTGATTCAGAAAGCAGACGGATAGAGGGCCATCGCACAAAGATAGAACGCCGTACGTGACAGGCATGCATCTGAAGCGGATATCTGTCGCTTGTGTTTGGAAATGTCAACAACGATACAGACAATGATGCATGCAAATACCGTGTTTTTGCTTATATACGGAAATGTATAAAGTAGACATACATGATATACGCGAAGACATATGCAAAAAGAGTCATACAATCTTTACAGATATGCCCTTTTCTTCCTTGTAATAAAAAACAATTATGGGTAGATGCAAAGATAAGTATGTCTGCGACTTAATAAAGATATGTATGTTTGGCTGACATAGAGAACAGTGGGTAGATGCAAAGATAAGTATGTCGGCGACTTAATAAAGATTTGTATGTTTGGCTGACATAGAGAACAGGAGGGATCTTTAAGAGCACAAAGAATAGACACTTAAATTCCTAATTGAAGCCTAACCAGATGGTATCCAGATAAATAAATTTCCATCCGAAATACAAACTGTGAGAGAATAAAATCCCAGAAGAGCAAATAATGGCCGCTGCGGTGAACCGACTTCCCCGTCCGATCTACAACGCCATCTTTTCTCCAAAAATTCAGCAAGATCACACACTGGCATAGCCGACCAAATCCGAGACGAAAGAAAACAACATCGGACTCAAGATCGCCCAGGATTCTGTTCTGCCAAAGTAGTCTTTACTTTTCTTAACCTCCTCCACGCTATCTTCTGATCTAATTTATGTTGGAATGGCAGAGGAATCAAAACAGAAATTCACAAAACAGTAGCGGTTGATCATGTTAATTTATGTTGGAATGGCAGAGGAAACAAAACAGTAGGGGTTGATCACATAAAACATAATGTATTTAACTTTTTCCAACATGCAACCATTACAATCACACTCTCAAAATCATCTAATTCAAACACTCATCTAACTCAAACAGTCAGTAAACTGACTCTCTATGTTTAACCAACTCAATCACTCAGTTGACTGATTCTCTGTATTTAACCAACGCCTATGATTATCTTATTTTAACAATTTCAAAATGCTTAAATCAGAAGTCAAAATGAGGATTGCACAAGGTAGGCACCATTATCACGCAGGACAAGAACATATGTACCGGTCCCAAAGCAGAAGGCAATCAACATGGAGTGTTCCAGTTGCTACTGTGTTTAATATACAAGCCCTATAAAACAGCTTATTAACACAAACCGGTGTAATCCAGCAACGCTGATGCAGTTGAGTATTTCTGGGGATAATTACATAAACCCTTATTTATCAATAAGAAATAAATTTATTAATGCAAATTTGTTAATCAGACTATCTAAAAATTTAGATCATCTACTAATTTTATTTATCTAAAATAGCTCATGTTATGGCGAGGGTTAAGTACAGAGCATTAATGAAGAAAGGCTAAAACGGAAATCAAATGGTGTTAAGACTTAGACAGGCTAGGAACTTATATACAACCTCATTGGGTTGTGTGCTTCAGAACAGGCAGTCGTCTTGTTTGAAGTGTGATTAAAAATCCAACAAATATCGTGGCATTAAGGAACGCTTTTGTTCTCCTCAGACTTTAAATTTTCTTCATCCGTTCCAATCTTTCGCCATCGTTGTCACCGGACATAAAGCCTCCGTCGCCATGGCCTGATGAACCTTCAGGAAGCAGTTGGGCCAGATGATCCTTCAGGGGTTGGGCCAGATGAGCCTTCAGCGAGAGAAATTGGTGAGGCAACTATAGAACTATTCCATTTCCTGTGCACCGTGTAAAGCAATAGCACTATGGCTGATACTAACCCTGCTATGACAAAAAGGCCCCAAAAGTGTTGAACCTGAAGTTGGATGGTTACTGATTGATCACTATTATATTTGCTGCAATCACTGTTATAGTAAGGTAACCATTGCTGTTGCAATCTGATCAGTTCGCCGTTTTCTGATAGCTCTAGTATTCTGATAGAAATGTCCCTTACAAGTTCATAATCCATGCGATCAAACGCCTGCACAAAACAGGCCATCAGTATCCATAAATAAAACTAATTAAAACACCTTGAATAGTTATTGCCTTGAATGTTTGCAACACAAAAATAAAATTACAGATCCCAATAGTAATTACTTACAAATCCCCAGTTTTGAATAGTGAACGTGTGGCCAGCGAAGGCAAGGCGATCGCAATGTTTTGCCACAAGAGATTCCATGTATGGACGTTCGTCCACGATGGCACCCACATCACCTCTGGACAAAGCTTTATAATAATCAGAAAAAGGTAGAGGCACTCGTCTTTGCTTAGAGACTCCGTAGTATTCCACAAATCCATCTGCAACTGCAGATCCCATCTGATACCCAATTCTTAGATTGCTCGCCACTACACTGTTGATGTCATTAAGGGTTGGTTCTAAACGTGGGGCTGTTAGAATAGCCGATAAATTTGCTGTATAGCACGATTGGAGAATTCCAAGAACAAAAAACCAGGCCACAAGAACTATGCGCCCCATTGCGGTCCGGATATCATCTGCAATCCCAAAATCAAATTTTCAATAAAATCTCCACACGTCTTAAACAGAAAAGGCAGAGGACAAACAGGGAATTTCTGATATAGAAAGAGAACGACCTACCCTGATCAGTGAACCAAGTTATAAAACTGAACCTGCACACAAACAAACATTGCTAAATTAATTGTGTTTTCCAACCCGTTCCATCGCTGCCGTAGTTCCAAATGATAGCTATATAAAATAGAGCATAGTCAAAGTTGTTCCTTACCATAATATGCTTCCGAAGTGGTTCCTAGGCTGCCCTTCCAAACGGCGAATGTTTCTGTGCTCTAAAATATAGACCACCATCCCTCCGGTGATAAGGAAGCCCGCCATTAGTAGCCACAATTTAGCCGTGAAAGGTTTCGTAAAAACCCAGCCAAAACTAATGATATCCTGATCTTTGAATGGAACCACTGCCACTAAACCAGAATCGAAGAAAGGCTGTGCAAAAAGCACTTCTCGAGAACGTTTTGATGTGATGGTGAAGTCGCCTACTGCTGCATCCAGTTTCTGAACAGCGAAAAAAAATAAAGCAAGCAGGAAAGATATGAGAATGTTTGAAGCGATGCTTTCTGCTTCTGGTTTTACCGTTAAGAATCACAACAATCTAAGGACCTGTGCACACAGAGAAAACCTATACCTTAAGCACAATTTGGTGAATAATAAAATCGTAATGGTTGTCGTAACCATTGTCGTAATCATTATATGGGATGTAACGGATGGAATAATTGAGTGTTTTAATGGAAGCTTCAAACACTTTCACGCAGAATCCCCCGGCAGTGAAGTTTGTCCCGTTCTTTTCTACTGACACGAATTCCGTGAACTCGCTCTTCCAAGGCACACCTACTTTCAATGTTCTTGAGATTGGAGAATTCTTTGAAGATGGTGTGGTGAGATTTTCTAGGGCATGTATATTCGTAAAAAATGTCTGAATACATGTTGTCATAACGACGAGAGAGGCGACAAGAGATGGCAATCCGACGCCTTCCATTTCTAGAGTTCTCGCATGAGCGCCTGAAGCCCAACAACTTCTGGAGCGGGGTTTAGAAATCAAGCCCTAAGTGCTCGTCATAAAATCTTCGAACTGGCTTATGGATGCCTAATCTCTCGAAATTAGAAGATTATTGACCGGAAATCAATCATTGACCGGTCTTGGAATTGGAGACGGCTGTTTCCATCTTCATTCATTCAGGATTCCTTTGAAATTAGAAGAGTCACGAGTATTCGACATAAGTTCGTCTCCCTTCAAATTTCCTCTGAGAGCAGAGCAGTATTAACCTTTACTGTTACAGGTAAGAGCCCACTGCTTTCATAATCATAATCGTACTCATCACCTCGAATATAGTCGACCGTTCCAACCCATCTCATTTTCTGGGCCATTCTTATTTCCAATTTCATAGAGAAGTAAATGCTACTTGATATGCAAAGCAAATAGTTTTAGCTTTCTCTCCACGCTACTATCGATTAAAGCAAATAGTTTTAGCTTTCTCTCCACCCTACTATCGATTAACTTGTTGTCACTCACAGATTAAAATTATTTACCTTGCATGTCAGATTGCATTTACTTTTCTATGAAATTGGAAATAGGAGTTTCCTCATTTTCTGTGACCAAGATTTTACACCTTTACATTTAGAAAATAAAAATTATTATCTTATTAAGCATTTATCACCCAATTTTAAAATAATAAATAAAAAAATTATCTTATTAAAAATCAATTAACAGATTTCAACGATAAACCCAAAGTATATAATGATTATAATTAGAATGTGCACATCTCAATTAATTTCTCTCGCATGTCGGTGAAGAGGGTTCGATGTGAAAAGTGACCATGCTCCTATACTCAGTGGATAATTTATGTCACATCTACACTCTTCATGGGAAGGGTCCAATGTTACCAAAAGGGAATATTTTTTTGAACGTGAACTAAATGACCAACGTTTTACACTCTTACCGACAGAAATGACCACACGTTTTAAACCTTTACCGACCGCATTTTCTGCCGTCAACGCCTCCCTCCCAGGCTTGGAATGTGGCGTTCTGTTGAACGTTGTGTTCTTTGTCAGAAGTATCTTACGGTGAATACAAATTCTACAACGTTAAAATTGATGGGTTAAAAAAAAATTAATCTTAAAATTTGATGTCCAAACATTTAAAAATAAATGCTTGATTCAATGGTTCGTAGTCACTGTATTCTTTGTTAATAGTTGGACGTTTCGTGTGAACGTTAAGGGTGGGAGAGAATCAAAGAGTAAACGGGAGAAATGTCATGAGAGAGAAGTTAAAGTAAAAAAAAATTATTAATATAAATAAATGCAGTTTTTATATTATTGATAAGTTAGTTTAATTTATGATAAAATTAAATTTTTTCTAAAATATTTTTGATTAATTTTAATCAAAATCTATTACTTATTTTTTAAAATATGAGTTTTTAGGCATGTTGATCATTTTAGAATTCAAAATTGTGTTTTAAATAACAAAATATATCATATATTTTTAATTTTTTTTACCAAATTCATTTAAAAAAATTATTTCTAAATTAACAACACCATTTAATTATCATTTTGCAAAACTTAATTATTATATATCATTAATATTTGAATGGAGAAAATTAAAGAAAGAATGAAATTATAAATGAAAATTATGGGATACAGAGAGGAGAGGGGAGACGAGGGGAAGCGAAGGTGGGGGCACTAAATTAAGGGAAGAGCATGAAAAGTTAATTAAAAATAAGAAAAGAGCATGGAGAGCCCATAAAGGGTAAATTTTTGTGAGGAGCCGGTTGATAATTATAAATAAATGATAAAGATTTATACTAGCATTTGCATCACATGTTGCAAAGAAAACGCGGTAAGGCAATGGTATAAGAAACAATAATATAGAAGAAATAAGTCAACATTTTATGTAATTTTGTTTCTTTACTAGTGTTTCTTTTTTATCATAAACTGGGTTCTATTGTCTAACAGATCATCTTCATTGTTTTTTACACTTTATTCATAAAGTACAGAATCAAAGTTGTAGCAAAGTTGAGATTTATACCTTATTATCTTAAACTTGTGGTTATGTTGTTGATGATTCAAGCCATTTTAACAAAAACAAAGTTGAGATTTATAACTTGTTATCTTAAACTTGTGGTGATGTTGTTGATGATTCAAGCCATTTCAACAAAAACAATTTGAGTGGAATGTAAACTCCCATTTAGAATAATCTCCGGTCTAAGTTCCTATATATCCATTAAGTCAATCCTATATCAAATTATGCACTTCAATGGTTACGGAGTACAAAATTGTTTCAAATAAAAGGAGAAAATACAAATACGGACTTACAAAAGTTTCTAACTTTCTGATTGTGGAAGGATAATTGAAGCATACTTGTTTTGCAATGCTCATTGCAACCCAGGGGGCAGTTTTTTCAAGAGGAAGAAGAAAAAAAAGTGGGGGATGGGGGTTCCTAGACCCCACACATTCTTTAATTGCAGAACAAAGTTTGGCATCACCAACTCTTGCCTACCATATTCGTCAATAGGCGCATCATAGTCGTAATGGTGGTAATGTATGGACCTCAGCTTGTTTGGCCAAATACAGAGGAAATTTTTATTAATACCAAAAAACAGATGTTTTAGAGAATCATGAATAAAGAATGATTTAGGCCCTTTCAACCTGGTGTGGGGTCAATATATAAGAAGGAAACTCTTCCCTGAAAGCATGGGTCTCTCCATTGTTGCATATATGTTTTACTCTTCCCTGTGATGGCATGGGGTTTCCAAAGGCTTTCCTGAGCCTTACACGGAAGGCTGTTTATGGTACGATGGACGTTGGGCAATATTTGGTGTTGCGGGGAAACCCCAGCCAAGAAGCTGGCTTGTTGGATCTTCGGGGAGACCAAAAAATCCATATTGCTTTTCACAGAGGATCATCCCGCCATACTGCAGTGAACCACCACCAATCGCTTCAAGTGATTTCTTCGACCAGCCTGCAAGGAACTCTGGTTTCCGCTTCAAATTTCCATATTTACATTATATTCACGTTTACATGGCATATAGATGAGAAAACCTTGCATATTTTGTCTCTATTGGTTTGGAATCATGGTTTTAAATCTTAAAAATAGTTTTTTTTTATTAAAAACTAATTATTTCATGTATTTTTTAAAGGCCGGTTCATTTAGACCTGACTAGTCCTAGTTTGACCAGTTCCAGTTTGAAACCCGATTTATTAAGTGGACCGGTCCGGTCACTAGTTCCGGTTTTTAAAAATATGGTTGAGAAGGATTTTGATTACTGCTTGTGGTTTAAGGAATCGTGGAAATGGGACATACCAAAGAAACTCAAATGCTTTTGTTGGTTGGCACTACACAACTGCATCCTTACTTGGAAGAATCTTCAAAAAAGGGGCTTTATTGGTCCAGGTATTTGTCATATGTGCAAGCGGGGGAATGAAGATGTTGATCATTTGTTGCTTCAATGTGCATTTGTTATGGCGGTCTGGGAGGGGGTTCTGGATGCTTTATGTATTGTTCTAGATGCTTTTACATTATTTAGTCAATATGGAGGAGTTGGAATGCACTAATTTGTTAACAGAAAGTTGCAATTGTGCAGGAAGTTATCATTAAGTTTGGTGCCTATTATGCGGAAATAAGGCCGACTAAAAAATTCAGATTCCTAGGTATATGGAAGGACTTTCCAGTGGGGTTTCTTGATGGGGGCATGCTTGCACATAAAATGTGATTCTGGTGCAGTCTTTCTATTGGAGTCGGACAACTATTACCATTTATGTTGGGAGGGAGGTCATGGGACCAACAATAGAGATGAAATTATTGCTTTATGGGGTGTCCTCATAAGAGCGAGATGGCTGGGACTAGAGAGCTTATTTGGAGATGCTAAGGGTATAATTGATTGGGTCAAGAATTACACTCTGTTTAATCCTCCTATTTTATCAAACTGAATGAGGCAGATTCAGCACGTGGTAAGTACTTTCCAACAAATAGATTTTGCTCATATATACAGGGAACAAAACCAGATTTTCGATCTACTTTCAAAGCAAGGCATCACAAAGGAACCTGGTAAGATTCATTTCGCAACTTTTATTCAGGATGTAATGAAAAATGTTGAATGCATTAATTTTACTTAGGAGGCCACTGATGATATGATCTGGAAACATAAGAGAAATTATGCTATGGGTTGGGAGTTCAACAAATCCACGCACAACTACAGAATCTATGCCTAGAGATGCAAAGTTTGAAGCAGGATAGAGTATCGCGGCCAAAGGCGCACGAGGAAGTATGGTGCGTAAAGTGCAAAGGCCAGGGCCATGACAAGGACCACTGTCCAGTATTCACGAACTACTTAGCAGGAGAGGGGCTAATGCCATTGAGACCAGAGGCATAGGAAAGGCCAAGTGCAACACTCACGTTATGGTGCACGATCTGTCAGATAGGAGGAAAACACACGACGAACAATTGTCATTTGCTGCATAAGTATACACAGACTCCCCAACAGTTGTTTTGTAATTTTTGCAGGTCGGTAGACCACGACGAGCGCACTTATAGTAACTACGAGCTAATGATGGATCTGACCCCAGCTTATAGAATGCAGATAGAAACGCGAGCCTTCGACCTAGCTATAGGGATGGAGCATGCCATATTTCAGGGGCGAGGTCAAGGACAAGGAGGAATGGGACCAGGAAGGCACCAAAGATAGTTAATTTGTTACAATTGCGGAGGACTAGGGCACTATGCCTGCAATTGTACCAACTCAACGAGGATATCCTATTCGTACTGTGCTCATTTTGATCATGAAACAGTAGATTGTCCTACGTTAATCACATAGATGTGCGAAAAAGGGGTACTTCAGCCTCCTTCGACTCAGAATATCTAAATGATGAGGTCTGAACCACACGAAGAAGACCCAAATGTGAACATGATGCTCACAAGTGTTGCGACCACAGGGGAAGATAAGGGGAGGTAGCTCGAGGAAGATACATGGGTTCGTAAGGCTCCTGCAAAGGAACCTGAGTTTGACTTAGAACACATAGAGGAGACGTTTATGAAAGCTAAGAAGAGCTTTACGGAGGCCTCCACTTTATGTAGTAAGGATCAACCAGAGCCAGGAATGGATCCTTCCATGCTCACTACCTTTCTGGAGACATGCATGAAATTGCTGCGTGACAACAAGGCAGTTAAGGGACTACAGGAGATGATCACCAAGTGTGTAAGGTCAGGAGAACTGCGTGTAGTCCAAAAACTGGGAAAGCATGCATTGCGCATCGAGAGGGAAATGAGATTGACGGCACAAATTGGTGAGTACGAAATGGATCAGGTAAGCCTAGACCTGGGGTCAGACGCGAATGTGTTACCAAAGCAAACATGGGAACGCATGGGCAGGCCCGCGTTGTAGTGGTCCCCTATTTAATTACAAATGGAAAACCAACAAAAGATTTTTCCCATGGGGAGGTTACAGGGGGTAGCAACTGATATTGAAGGCGCAAGCACACAAACAGATTTTGAAGTAATAGAGATTGTTGATGACAGCAATCCCTATCCCACGTTGTTAGGAATAGATTGGGCCATTGATATGAATGGAGTCATCAACCTGAAGAAGCAGAAGATGATATTCAAAAATAAATCACTACGCGTAGTAGTCCCACTAGACCTAGCTGAAGGAGCGTGCTACACTGAACTAGTGCGCGACAATAAAAGCAACAATGAACTGGATTGTCTTTATCAGATAATGACACAAGACCAGGATCGTGTGAATCTGACTGCAAATGGGAGAATCTCGTGTGAGCGCGACAACTCCTATACTTCGGATTTAGATGAAGAAGTAGGGCATTGGCGGAACCAGTTGCACGAAGTGGCAACGCTAAATTGCAACATGATGATTAGATCACTACGTTGCGTAACGACGGAGGCAAGGGAACTACCAACATATGATGGAGTGACAGTGGTGGATGAATTCTTGGACAAATTTGAAAGCGCAGTACCGTAATAGCAACAATACGGTGTGTTGGAGTACACATCAGGAGACCGTAGTAAATTGGCGCAAATGTAGAAAGCGGATGTGCCTACGGTTTGGAAGCCCCCAACATTGTATGGGAGCCCGGCAGCTAAGACGAAGCAGCTTGCATGCCCACCTGTGTCACTAGGTGCATATGTGTGCTGTACAGTCCACAGAAGAACACCATAGACTAAGGATCGAAAATTGGAACCAAACGCAGCAGCAGGAAAAGCGACGCACACCACAAACGTGCCATGTAGAAGCATTCAAGAAGGGATGCGGTAGCCTGAACAAGATTCACCAGGCCAGACAAATTGATTGGGACCTGTGCATACTAGTGGTCCGATGGGCCTATAGGGCCATGTACAAGAATATGAGCACGGAGACGATCCCGAAGATGATGGGCAAAGTCGAGGCCACAGTTTTGGGAGGAAGGAATCGTCACATAGTTGGAACAATACGCGGGGACCAAGATGAAGGAATTATGCAGCTGTGCAAAGTCGAACATATGCAAATTCAGGAAGCCATTCGGCGAGGGAACCTTAAGTTTCGCGAACTCAAAGATTGGGTATGATTGAGGAAGAAAGGCGTGTTAATGGATGCAGAACTCAAAGAATTGGAAACCGACTCCGTGCAAGAATGCCATGTCAATAAACTAAGCATGATAGGACAAGATATGGGCCGAAATACTACTACATCAAAAGATGTCCACCAAGAATTTGTGGCTCTTCTACCATGGCTGTGACCGCACATTACTAGACAAAGTAACCAGGGGAGCGTACCGCAAAAGGAAGAATGTACGACACTGACTGTCGCAAGGAAAATTGAGGAGTGCCTACAGACTGAGCTAAATCAGAATTTTCTTGGCTAAATCACTTCTGAACCTAGGTCAGGCCCCACATAGCCAACAAATGGTTCTGTTGCCAAGACCGGGATCTACCTAAGAGATGTCTGATGTTGTACCACTGGAACCCAACAAAGAAGGAAATTGAAGAGTGGTTGGACAAGAATATTCATGAGTTCGCAACACAGGAAAACAAAACTCCGCAGGTATCTAAGAAAAGGTGGTTGGACCGCTACATGTATACGAAATCCATGAGATTTTCTTCGCATTCTTTCCTTCTAAACTGTATGAGTGGATCGCGAGATTAAGCAACAAACAGGGAAGGTGTAGACTTGACCAACTAATAGTGTGGACTCCAGAATTAGTGCGCAGACTAGAAGCATTAGAAGACAAGATCATGTGAGTTGTGGACCATTGGCTTGACCATATAATAGGAGGATTTATTGCTGAGTTTGTGGTAGACACGACCGTGAGCTATAGCGAAGCAGAACGACTTTTTCTCAAGGGACCGTGAGGTAAGAATATTAAATCTTTGAATACATAGATTAAGATTTTGTTATGTGAAAAGTGGGTTATGTGAATACATTAACGTTTGGAACAACGCGAAGCGGAAAGATCTACAAAGATAGCGGGGAATTTGGAAATAGTCCCTTAATTTCACCTTCACGAGAGAGCGAGGAAGAGCTCGCTTAGGTCTCTCCAAGAAGTATGGTTAGTTTGATAAGGCAGCGCATTCCATAGTTGTTATGCTTCTTGACCTGCAAATGATACCCAAATACAGAATATGTGAAGAAAAAAGACCGATAACACAGAATATGCGAAGAAAAGAGATCCAGAACACAGAATAGCGAAGACTTTATTATTCAGAGAGTAATGTTCACTTGCCTCTTCGAGGGGGAAACCTCCAATAGAGCAGAGCTCGATTACAAAATAAGACATGATGCTCCTCGTAGGGAGTTACTATCCTTTATATATGACTCCTACAAGTAATACCACGCGTCAATACCGCTTATTACTAATATCGTCGGCCCATTTGCAACTAACTGTGGTTCCTTTATTAATTGCGGATTAACCACTTACAATTATTAATATGGGCTTTATTGACTCTTAACTATGACGTGGTCCCATTACATAGATAAGGGGGTTAGGGTGGGACCCTAACATGCCCACCCCCTTAAGACTAGCCTTGC